>JAIPRM010013907.1:0-11089 GCA_025469315.1 Stegophylla sp. TES_Ste_2020
TTTCCAAAAAAAAAATTGAAGAATTGAGAAATTCAAAAAATGACCTCTCTAAAGTACAATCTAGAGGCGAATCCGGTTTCAAAAAGTTATTGATCGAAACTTTTGGACAAGTATTTGTATACGAAAAAGTGTTAACAGAAAAAAAAAAATAAAAAAAAAAATAAACATCATTGTAAAAACACTAGCTTCTTCACTTTGTTCAGTATCTAAAATATGCCGGCCATGGGTCTCCAAACTTGCACAATGATCGAAATCTTGTATTTATTTTAGCATTTTACTTTTTAGATTATGGAAAAAAAACAGACAACATTACTGTATAATAATAACAAAATGTGTAATCAAAACAATAACGAGGTCGTAAACGTACAAACATGGACTACGATTGTTTAGTTTAGATTTCACGGCACACCGGTTGAGAACCACTGCTCTAAATGATTATTTCTCATGTGGTCGCGCTTACATAAAGTCATTGGCATAGGCATTGGCATTGACATAAAGTCCCCCCCCCCGTCGTGGTACCGTACGTGGGGACTGGAAATAATTAACTTGACCTCTCTGTAACGCAATAATAATAATAATAACGTGTAGTCCGAGACGCGTGAAATAACAATGTAATTCGAGTGGACGGCGGCGGCGTTTAAGAGCAGCATTATTATTTTTTTGAAAAACGTTTTATAGCCAATCGTAAATTCGCCGAGTAGAGCCCGACTTGCGAGAATTCGTATTTTCGTAGTTTCGCGTGGTCATTAATTATGGACGTGCTCTTTTGCGAAACGTTTAGCAGACGTAATTGCTGCTGCTCGGCAAATGTTTGACGATCGCGATACACGATATTTATTGACGAACAAAAAAAAAAAATAATAACACAATTCGCGCAAGCGCTCGGTTTTATTATTGTTAACAATGTAATAATTATAATTATTTTTTTTTTTTTTTGTCTCAAAGTGATAACGACTCTAATTTAATATTACAATTCGTGTTCGAGTATATTATAACACTAATAGACATTAAATTTCTTGTTATAAAATCCAAAAATTTTCTTTTGTTTTTCGAATAACTCATCCGAAATTCAATAGTCGTCCTTCTAATTTCGGTAACTCAATGTTATTTTACAACGATTTTACAACGAAATGTTTTTTGAAAAAAGTAAGAGCTACTGTGCGTGAAAAAAGTTTTCGAAAATTCATTTATGATTAGAACACACTATATTCAAAATATCAAAATGTATGGGATATTAGCCATTGGGGGTGGGAAGAAAGATTAATCGATATTGTTGTTTGAGAGCGAGTTTGTGATACATACAATAAGGTGTGTTAATTTTGAAAACTCAATATTTTTTGGCTAGAAACGAACGAAATAAAAAAATTTGAAAATTTTACTCTCAAAAATATAAAATATACAAAACTCGCGTTCAAGTACAATATATCGTTTATTTATGCTCGTTCAACACAAGTGGCAGCTGATATGAATGATTTGTTTTCGAAAAACAGATTTCAGTCGAATATCCGACAAAATAATTATTTTTTTTGGAAATTCTGGAGAGAATGATTTTTTACCAACTCACGCTCATTAGCAGCGAGCGCCAGCATTGTTTCACGCGAAATATCCCAGATATTAAGTATTAATGTAGAAGAGACGCGATGGCTTACGATGTGTATGTCTGTGGGTACAGAGCGGAAAGGATTCAAAAAAAAAAAAAAAAAAAACCGCCATTCTGTCGTGTATTCATATCGAACCGTGTTTCACATCCCACACACACACACACACACACAATCCCTCCCCTGACAAGGGCGCGAAACCCCTTCGGAGACAAAGACTCATTACTATGCGCAGTAGGTACGACGAGACAATGCAACGCGGATATGATATAACGTTTTGAGCGCGTCGTCGTCGGTCCCTCGGCCATGAATAAAATATCAAAGCGACGCGTCAAAAATATTTTCATTCGCTACACGGAGCCAAGCTTATATCAGAGCTCGACACACGAGACATAATAGTTATAATACCGGTGCGGTCTGTTCGGCGCTGCCACTATATGGAAGTTCAGAAGTTCGGGTCAGTGATCAGTTCGCGGTGTCTATTTTTCTCTGGTTTCTCCGTCGATATCCGTCTCATTGTTTGAACTATTGATCCCCGCGCATCCCTCACCACCCGTGATCACCCAAACCTCTTTCTCGTCGCTTGTAGGCACTTTCTGGGGGTCGGGGTGGAGGGGAGTTCATTTCCAAAGAGAATAATCGGATGATAGTTACCACAGAAACTTGGTTTCGGTGGTTGGCGTTAAATTATAATTAATATCATTTAAATAATTGTTATACATTTTTTTTTTTTTTTTTTTCATAATTTATACAATAATGTTTTCTTATTTTTTTTTTTCTCTGATAAGCACTTTCTCTTGTAAAGAAATACTTATCCAAAAATTTTCGATTTGCAATTTTTTGAATCGAAATTTGCCTCTAGTATGTATTTATTCAAAATTCTCTATAGTTTTCTCAATATGTTGAAAACATTGCCCAAATTTTGACAAAAACGCAATTTAAACGTTCTTTTTCTATCCAAATTTCATGAAAATTTAAATATAGATAAATAATAATATGAGAAATGCTTTGGTGAAAGAACATTTTTTAACACGTGAAATTTTTTTTTATTTCTATTTTTTTTTTTAATTTTATTTTTTTTCTTATTTCTATATTTTTTTTTCGTTTCTCAGTTATTAATGGAATTTAAAACTGACTGACAATAATAAATAGATTTTTTTTTCTTTCTCAACACAAATATTTCAAATAATCATTGATCATCTGACACTAAGACTTCAAAAAGTGTTAGTGGTTCAATACATTAACTTAACAGGTATTATATATTATTTTCATATTTGACTTCAAAAATATTGCTATTATATATTTTTTTAACTGTGTTTTTAGTCCAATAAGATTTTTAAGTGCCGTCACTAACCAGTTTTTTGACCAAATTTATTGTCTAAAAAAGTATTTTTGTACATTTAAAATTTATTTTTATGACTTCATATTTACACATTAAATTATTATTATTATTATTATTATTTTGCATATTTAATATTTTCTAATACATATTTTATCATTTTCTCGCGCATACATTGGCCTTTTGTTGCTGCTTAAAAAATTTCCAAACTCTAATTTTGGACATCTGATTATTGTCCTTTTTTGACAAATCGGCAAAAAAAAAAAAAAAAAACATTTTAATATTATACTTCAGTTTTCATAATACGAACTCCTCGTTTTCTCTACATTCATTGTAAAATTACTCATCTGAGTTTGTCATTTGAAGGCTAATTACTACATTCTACAGTTTCTTTTGAAAAAAGAGCACATTCTTGTCATGGAGCGGCCTATACCTACGCCAAAAATTAAACTGCATGTTTGTTCATTATAAAATTCCAAATACAATACACGTTTGGGATATTATGAAAATTGATATTTGACAGTAATTTGTTTGTGTCCAAGAACAAAACGATTTCGATTGTAGAGTTGTAAGCGATTCAATTCCTTTTTGAAGTACGATATTATGCATTTATAATGGTATTATTTATTAACACAATTGTTAAACGTCCTTACTCCTTTGTAAGGACGCAATTGTTAAGAAATTCTGAGATGCCAGTTTTCAGCGGCGAATAGCGATTACCTTTTTGTACCCACTGTAGTGTAAATAACCTAGTTTTGCCTTCCGAGAAACGAAAAAGTATACATACAGCGCTGTTTTTATATAGGTAATAATTACTCCGTGAATCGCTGATAAACTAAAATGTATTTCTAAGCTACTACAATATTATATTTCAGACAACTGAAACGTTTTTATTTAATTGTCTGAAAACATTAACCTTTTTGTTTTCCATAATTAAAGTTTTATATTCTGAACGAACTGAAGATGCTAGTGTTTTCATAATGATGTTTATTTTTTTTTCTGTATACACTTCTTCGTATAGATCTACTCGCCCAAAAGTTTCGATCAGTAACTTTTTGAAACCGGATTTGCCTCTAGTTGGTATCTTAGAGAAGTAATTTTTTAAATTTCTCTTTTTTTTTGGAAAAAAACTACCCAAAATTTGTTAAAAACGACTCGAAAACCATCATTTTTTGATCCAAACTTTATGCAAATTTAAACATAGATAGAAAATAATATAAGAAAGATTTTGGCGCAAGAAAATTTTGAAAATAATAATATGTACAATGAATAGAGAGCTGTTGACTATTTTCAGTGAAAATGGATTTATTATCATCTCGTTTATGTCGTGTTTAAGTGACTTCAATGTTATCACCTATCATTGTATGAATACTTCATTTTCACTTTAATGCGTCTAGTAGTTAAGATGAGAGACGATGATACTGTGTGCCTGGGACTCGTATCGTGTGAATGCATCGTGTTGTAAGAATATAAAAATAATATTTTACATGCTTTCTCAGAAATTGCAGTAAACCTTCCCCCGCGTATATAATATATGTGTATATATATATATATAATAAATAAATAAAAAAATATTAATGCGTTAAGTTTATTTGATATTATTTACTGCAACTCAGTAAAAACTATTAACTTTATGAGAAAGATCTAACCCTCAGGCTGTAGTTTTTCAGATGCTGGGCTTAAAGTATTGTCTAAAATTGTCGAATACATTGTTATACAATTCCACTTTTCAGCAGTGGCGTATTATTTGAATGGAGGAGGGGGTGGGGTATAAATGAGAGTATTTTTTTAAAAAAATTAACGTAATCTCAATTCAATATACTTGTTGACATAGTAATATAATAAAACATTTGATTTAATTCGTTGTTCATGTTCAGACTTGCAACTTATTATTCAGACAAAAATCTTGACAACAGTCGTACTTGACTGTTTTCCAATATTTTGAACGCATTATAATATGTGTACAGTGTGTTCATCCAAGCACAATGTCGATGACTCATTTTCGTCTGACCGTCAAATATGAAAAACGACGGTTAAAAAAAATATTAATTCCTATTTGAAGCTATTTTACTGATAAAAATTTGTTGGGATTGTTGTCCGCTTCACAAACATACTTATAACGTGGGGAAAAAAAAAAAAAAAATAAATAAATAAAACGTTTTGTGAAATTAATAAATTGGCACATCAGACTCCATGGCTATGAAAATCGCCTAGAGGTAATTGGCAGATATACGTGTACCTGTTGGACGTATACAGAATGTTTGCCTCGTCCCTGTCCTGCGCCTTCCTAAAACCTACATTAGCTTAAGAATGATTTTTAATATTTATATTATTTTACATGTGTTACAAACGTTTCCTATAGTTAAAAAAAACTGCAAAATGTATACTTTATGTTTCTTTAAAATCATATTTATTATACTGTTTGTTTAATACTATTGAGATTCTATGATACATGTAATTCGTACTCAAACGTAAAAACTATATTTAGGGATGGCTAAAAAATGAATGTCCAATATAGGGGAGGGGTGGATACAGTAAAAATGTCGAGAAACAGTGATTTAGAATATTCTTCGCGGATTATAACGCCGCTCCCGGCCGTCGGGAAACTAAACAAATTAGTGGCACAATGATTTGACGGGGGTCCGGTCGGCCCCGCGGCCATACGCAAATCAATAACACTATATTATTATTATTATTATTACAATAATGTGCGCGAATCCCATCGACCATTACACCGCCCCACCACACCGACGCGTCGGTCGTACAACTGTTACCTGTTTGTTGTACTACAACAACGATTTGCAACAGCTACGACCATTACTATTATTATTATTATTATTATTGCTTTTGTGACAAGAGTAGATGGTAAATACTATTACGGGGCCATTAAGCGGGCGGCAGACGATTAATTTCACCCCCCCCCCACCACGTATCATAATATCATCATCGTATATAATAGTACAAGCGCCGACATATTATTTCCGCGTGTCATAGACGTATCACATTATATTGTGACGTGTAGTAACAAAACAGTAATAAAATAAAATAATATGTCGTTATAAAACACAACGCGTGTGTTTTATTCGGAATTTTTTTTTTTTTTCGAAGAAAATCGCTATTTAATATCGCCGGGCTTAGTGATTTTTTCGCATCTCCGTCAGCGCCAAAGTCCCCGAACAGCAGTTCCTCCGCTCGGGCGGAATCTGTTTCCCCGCAGACCTCCCCCTCCTCTTACGGTGTGTTTCGGAAATGATATACTCATATATTATATTATGTACACCACGCGTGTAGGTACTACACACCGTGACAAACGTTCTGTAATGTTCGTTTAATGGTTTTCTGATGCGTTCCGAAACGGTTCTACGACGCCACCGGCCTCGCACAGGGTCGACCACGGCGGCGGTTTCATTTGCACGGAGCGCGTTATTATTTGTTTTATTTCGGGTTTTACCTCCCCTCCCCTCCCGCACGTTTCAAACGTACACACTAAACGCGGTCCTCTCGGCTCGGGGGCTAATAATAATACATACATATATTTCTAGTTTGATTTGAAAATTATCATTTTCGCCACGCGGAAAAATGTCAGTGAAGCCAGTTTCCACCCCCATTAAGCACCCCACAGAATGAGTTTCTATAAAATAGGAATAATGTGGTACTATACAACTAAAAACCATCACTGTTCCATGACATTTATCAGGTGTTAAAAAATTAAAAGTTTCTAATATTTTCAAATGTCCACGTTCAACGAAGGTAAACTCGTTTGATAATTTTATCGAATCTAATGAATACTCAATATGATAGGAGGGGTAAATTCTGAAAAAAAAATTCTTTTGCTTAAATTTGAAGATCAATATTTTGAATAACTAAATAAATAAAATTGATTTTGTATAATTATTTTACATATATAATGGTAGGTTATTTTCGAAAATAACGTGTTTAAAGCGCGGTCTTAATGATAATCTACGATCTACAGAAGGGTTAATTCAATTATAGGTTCCTACTCAAAAATGATGTCAAAAAAATAATAAAAAACAATTCCAAGAAATCCAATTTGATTTTACTTTTATCTATTATGTACGAAATAAAGTATAATACGGACGACGGGGAGGGCTTCAACCCTCTAACCCCCTCCCCTTTGCGTACGCTACTAATAGGTGAGGGAGTATACTATTTCGACTTGTGATCGGTTAGCCCGAAATTTATGAGAAAAAATTCAAAAGAATTATTTATGAAAACACTATTGTTTTTGGTATTCACCAAAAATTTAGATAAAAAAAAAAAAAACTAAAATTCATTTTAGGTATTCATCCGGGTCTAGGATATGTGTCACAGTTTAACGCGCAGTCACTTGTTCCGAGTTCTAAACGTTGTTGGACACAATACGAAGAATAAGTGAACTCCGAAATGATAAGATAATCGACGTGGTACGAAAAAGGATAATTTTTGAACAACACGAAAACTATTCCGAGTCCTGTCCGTGACGTCCATATAATATTATAACGCCCGATGCGATGAAACTATTAATTGAATCGTTTATTTCAATAATCCCCCAAACGCCAAAAATAAAATGTTCCATATGCAAATTTAAAAATATTTTTTCCCACTTCCTTTGTAAGTTTATTTAGCTAAAATTACACTAATATCTGAAAGAGTAAGTAGTCAAGTATTTTTGGTAAATTTTGGGAATTTAAAAAAATTGTTTTAAATCCACGACACCGTTTTTATTGATTATCTCAAAAAGTGAAAAATTGGATTTTAGGGGGTTTCTGAAATAAGCAATTCGATTTATAGCTCGTTCAGCTAGTCGGACGATTTAAAATTGACTCTGAAATAAATTA
Source organism: Stegophylla sp. TES_Ste_2020 (assembly GCA_025469315.1). Taxonomy (NCBI): domain Eukaryota; kingdom Metazoa; phylum Arthropoda; class Insecta; order Hemiptera; family Aphididae; genus Stegophylla; species Stegophylla sp. TES_Ste_2020. The sequence goes on from JAIPRM010013907.1 coordinate 7,776, forward strand.
CGCCCTTTGCATAATAATAATAATGTAAAGTTATTATTACAAGGGAAGATTTTTATGTTCATATAATATTTTATGTATATAAATACCGGTTAGATGTGCGGAAATTCACATACCTGTCTACATTTTATAATACCACGCGCGATATTTCATACGATATTACGTTATTATTGCTTTGCAAATTTTCCCAAAGACTATGCGAATCACTAACAAATTGCGCACAACGGGGTCTACAGGATAATAATAATAATAATAATATCATACGCGATATTCGCATAAATTTTTTTCTAGAAACACGCGCCGCGATAAAATTAATAAGTATTTATTTTTCGAAATACGGGCGCGTACAAAAAATGACGTTCAACGCGATAATAACGAACGAAGGCGCGTTTTATTTTAATATTTAACATTATAAAGTTTTTCTGCGCAAAAACTCTGTGCGCAACACGTGGATTATTAAAATCGTGCTACACACCGATAAAAACACAAATGGTAATAAACGTGTGTGAAGCACTTGGTTATCGATCTTTTCTATTCTACGACGACCACATTTGTGGATTTTCAAAAATCTCGCGTCCCCCCGATGAAGAAAAATTGTATCACCTTTTTTGTACTCTTTTTTCTGGTCTGGTTTATTTTACATAAATAAACCATACACTATTCGGAATGGCAACTAGTATAAAATAATAATAATAAGTTATGTTTGCATTAATTAAAAAATTTACTTAGTCACTGCTTGTGACTCTTCAGCAATGTTTACATGCCTCCCCAGGTTGGGAAACACTAGTGTAAAAGTATGCCTAGAACGGTAAATCCGAAATTGTATTACATTGTGGTGCATAATATTATTATCAACCGTTATGATTTCTGACACACTTTTGATAAACATTAAAAATTTTGTCTACTTGTAATTTGTAAATAAAAATAAGATGTTTTAGGTCCAAGTAGTAATTACATTGTGTACTTATACTCTATTTAAAAACAAATACTTTAGTTAATTATTTTGTTAGTACAACTCACGATAATTTAATTCCCCCTTTCTAGGTTTCAATAGTATTTGTAATAATATTTTGTTGGAATTTTTTTCTGTTTAATAATACTTACTCTGAAATTGGTTTAAAGTAAATAATATAATGATTTTTGGTTAATACCTTTAAACGTTATCGACATTTTAGGAGAGTTCACAGAAGCTTTGTAAATTATAAAAATCATTTAATGAGGTAACAGAGATGATAATTAGATACACTAGACACAACATCCAATGATTTAAGTATTAATTAATGGTAACACTCACGCAGCTAGTTTATGTCAAAATTTAATTTGAACCATTATGGTTTTTAACAATTTATCGTCTCCTCGTTTTTAGTATTAAAATGTCACGTAAAATGTTAGCTTTATCGTGTGGATCGTTACATTGTGTTAATCTCTATAAAACTGCATCAAGACTGTCACGATGAGATTAAATATGACGAGGAATAGTTCTATTTATCATTTTACAACAAGTTCAGAACGTTTATAATCTAAAAAAAAAACGAGTCATCGCATAGTATAATATATTTTTTCGCTCTTAAACGATAATACTAAGTAACTTAATTAATCGAATCGGTTTTGGAATTTATTGAATTTACATATTAAATTAGTTTAAATCTGAACTGCCTAATAATATTGAATTAGATTCCCGAGTGTTGCGGAAGGCTCAATTTGTGGAACTATTGAGCTATGTCGGTGGACCGCTCTACGCCTGTATAAATAGTATACGGTTATTTTAATCGTAATTGATCAATCAAAATGATTTATGATAAATTATCTTATAATCATATTTATCATCGATCATTTTAATATTGAAATACTATTCCCTATGAATAAAATTTACCATGTATCTGAGGTATATAATATTATTTACGGAGAAAAAAAACGTAAATACAATGCAGTTGTTGTGCTCTGCAGATATCAAAAATTGTTTCCATTAGATGATTGTAATAAATGATTAATTTAGTAATTAAAAAATTATATTATGGGTAGAAAAAATACGTGTAACATTTTTTCTTAAAAGAAAATTTCTACCAGATAATGAATTTAATAAGTAAGATTTTATAAAGTTATGACTGAAAAAAAAAAAAAATACATAAAAATAATAAGTTTTGTGCTATTTCTACAAGTATTTACTTTAAACGACTATTGTTCGCGCAACAACCACTGCATCGCGTACGATCAGTTTGGTCGAAACACTTGCGTCCTATTGGATTATTTGAGTAATAATGACAAGATAAATAAACGTTAAACTATCAATATAAAAATTATACTTATAATAATATACTAAAACCAATAATATTAATAAACAAGTTTACAATAATTTATATACCTATACTAATAACAATTATTAATTATTATAAATCTAAACCTGGACGGCGCGGCGTGATGTCGAAGATGACGATCAATTGAAGACACATATGATTTGATTGAACAGGATACTGTCACGAATGACTACAGCGTCGATCACGTAAAAGTAACGGCACCAGGGCCGTAGAAAGAATCAGTAGCGCCCCTGGCAGAAAACCAAATTTTCGCCCCCCCCTCTTCCATTTTTTTAACTGTCAAGATCAGTATTAAAAAAAAAAAAATCGTTCTGTTGATTATAGCACAAGTATATATTTATTTTATTATATACCTAAATGTCTTTTATTATTATTATAAAAATTGCTTTATTATGTATTATAATTAAATAATAATAACAGACTAAAAAAACTTTTTACTTTTTTGCCGCTCGATGAAATTGCGCCTTTCGTATAATTGCGCCCCTGGCAAATGCCCTTTTGAACGGCACACGCGTAACGGCACGTAAACACAGTCGTAAATTTCAAGAAGAAAGAAAAACACGGACGACGCACAACAGGCGTGTCTGTCTCGGCATTCGCACGGCGAACAGTAAGTCTTGGTGACTTAAGCAGACATACTATCGTTCCGGCTACGGTGACGTCGCGTGCCGGCGTTTGGCGGCACGGCGGTCAGATAAACATTGCGTGACCCGTACCTAATTAAATATTCAAGTTACTCGCTCAAACTCCAATGTTTATTATCAACATATAATATAAAAGCCGGACATACTTCGCACGATGGGTGTACTTCGCACGACGGGTGGTATTCTCTTGACGGGCGTATTAAATTTTAAAGAAACGATAAATCTTTTCTTCAGTAATACGATTCTGAACAAAGGAAATTAATAATATAAGAAAAAAAAAAATTTTTCGAAAAATGTCCAAAAATTTTTTTCACATTTTCAAAATTTTCTTGCGCCGAAATCTTTTTTACCGGATTTT
>JAIPRM010013908.1:0-11088 GCA_025469315.1 Stegophylla sp. TES_Ste_2020
ATATAGTTCGGATCAAAAAATGATGGTTGAGTCGTTTTTGTAAAATTTCGGGTAATTCTTTCCAAAAAAAAAAAAAAAAAAAAATGAAGAATTGAGAAATTTAAAAAATCACCTCTCTAAAGTACTATCTAGAGGCGAATCCGGCTTCAAAAATTTGCTGATTTATTTTTTTTGGACAAGTATTTCCATACAAAAAGTTGTACACGGAAAAAAAAATATCATTGTAAAAACATTAGCTTCTTCACTTCGTTCAGAATTTCAAAAAGGAAAAACAAATGCATTAGGTGTTATTCATGGTTTTATGCTATTAATATATTCTTGCGTCCCTGCTACCGTGTTTACATAATTCACTCGGTTATAAAATAGATTCAAATATGCATCGGTGCCGCTTTAGCCCTCTCGAATATCTGACAAAAAAATTTTATATTTTTCCCGTGTCGTCAACGTCGAATTTCCGCAACCGAATGATTTTTTTTTTTTCTGTGTGTGTTAGACCCTCGAGGTAACCGTAGTATGGTGTGTGTGTGTGTGTGTGTGTGTGTGTGTGTGTGTGTGAGTATATATTACATATTTTTACGTTGTAATAATATTATCGGCGTGCATAATAATATGTATACGGTTTTCGTGTGAAGAACCACAAAAATAATAATAATATTATCATGTCGAAAATTCGCATGTATATACAGTGTGTCCCCAAATCCCAAATCACCACGTGTACTTAATCATAAGATATATCTAATTGCGGTCTCTATAAGAAAATTCCAATTAACGCCATTAATAATAACGACTGATATTAAAAAAGTATATTGTTATACAGTTATATAGTTTCTGAAATTTTCAACACATCTTTTTTTTTTTTTTTTAAATATATTACAAAAATCCAGTGGAAACTGATCAGCTTATTAAGACCAGGTATTTTGATTTAATAGCGATAACGTAAAGTCGCGCAAACGAAAACCAAAAGAGGATTGTGTTCGTTTGAATTTCGGTCGCAATGAGGAAAAAATCGTTTTGACAGACAGGTTTTAAGTCGAAAATTCAATCGAACTGAGTATTTTAAAATTTTACAGTGAATATTTCACTTGATAATTTATAAAAAAAAAATCCTCGTTAAAATCGAGTCCGTTTTCAAACAAATGCGATTTGTTTTTGTTTTTTATTCCCATAAAATTATTCTAAATTAATGATATGCTGAATAATAAATGTTTTTTGGTTTTTTTTTTTTTTTTTTTATCTGCCTGCATATAATATTATTGTAACTCATAAATTAAAGTTGCTTAAACACTTCATCCAAAATCGAATCTCAAAAAAAAAACTGTTCGAATAGGGTTAACATAGTAATTAATATTCGGTTATTTTTTCTCTTACAAGCCTTTTAAAAATTAGCAGACACTAAAACGATAAGCCCTGGGCTGCGAATCACTTGATGCACATCACTGGTTTACCGCGTATTAGTTTTTACTCCGCGCGCTTGAAATATTTTATTTTATAAACAAAACGACGATGTTATTTTTTGATATAGGTACGAAAACAATATTTAATATACCGAAACCACATGACTTAAACCAGGCGGCGCTGGGCGAGAGGACTTGACTCAGTATCGCGGGCGTTCCGTTCGATTGCGAATGCTTACTGCTCGCCGAGAAAAAAAAAAAAAATTAACGTCTGTCGGTAATTTTTATTCCCTTTCCGCGCTCGAACGGGTTTTCACAGTGGAGGATCCATGCGTTGTGCCGCGAACTAGAGACCGTGACGACGGCAAAGTCTTTATCGGGTCACATTGATCGTCACGCTCCTACTTCCCCTCCTTCTCCTCATATGACAATAATAACTAGGAAAACAGATTTCGTCGTAGCCATTGTACACTTAGGTACCTATTGTGTATTCGTCGCGTACGATTTCGATTGGCAGCGAAACGTGTACAAGATTGTACATAGATCCCCCACCTCCACACACGCGTATTATTATATTTTGGCAACCTGAATATAATGCGGTTTTTTTTTCTTTTTTAATAGAGGCCGATAAGCGATCGAACGCGATTCGCTTTTAGATAAGATGTCGGCGGCGTAGGCGTTTTATATTTCTGACCGGTGATGAAATTGAGAGATAAAAATTACCCCCACGACCTCATTCCTTTGAACGCGTTTAAATAAAGGAATCGTATTGCACTCTAAACAATGTACGACAGGGCTCCTCGGGATACGCATCGACGTCCAGACCTAATTTTAGATTTCCAGTGGATCAAATAAGTTTTGCATTGTTTATTACTTTATTTACCAAATCAGTACGAATAGCATAGGTCGCGACAGTTCGAATTAAAATATGATACTTTATTTGGGTAATTTTTTCAAATTCTCGATTACTTTTCCGAAAACAAGAAAAACTACCTTCAATATTTGAGTTGAACGGTAAAATATGTCATTTTATTGAATTCATTTCAATTACTAAGTTATGACTCCAAAATTTCTAGATCTAGAAACTCAAAATATATACTTATTATCAACAACAGTACGTATAGTGCAGACTGAACACAATTTTTTAAAATATTTCATTACTTTCGGAATTAATATTAATATTGATAATTTCAATTTTTCGGAACTTACTGACTAGTGATCTGGAACGAACATTGGACTAAATTTAACCAGAGAAGGGGAGGGTGAATGGTGACTAATAAAAAGTTTTTCACACCAATGCAGTTCATTGAACATCACGATTTTGTATATTTATAGAAAAATTATTGCTCTTTCCTGCGATAAGTTTACTAACCTCTGGTCAAAAGAATACGGTAGTGAAATTTTATTGAAAATTTTATTCAGTCTGTATTTACACTGTTGTTGATAGTGGATGAAAATATCAAGTTTCTAGTACTATTATAAATCTATAATCAATTTATTATTTAATCGTTTTCATTCTTAATTGATATTTATCATTTTATTACCGATTTCAACTCATCCAATTTAAACGTACTAAATTAGAAGATACTTTTTAATTTCGATAAAATGTTTGCTTTTTAAAAACCCGGTTTTTCTTTGTTTCATACGCGATTTTTGTGAATTATTAAAAATGAATACATTTTTTTTTTTTTTTTTTGTATATATTTGTGTCATTTAGTGTAATAATTCGCAGAAGCTATAACGATGACGCGTAGTCATAGACTCGTGTCCGTCGGGACATAATAATAATGCGTGGGGGGGGGGGGGGTAAAATAGCCCACAGACCGTGTAATCGGTCGATACGATTATTGTTTTTTTTTTTTTTTTCAATCGCACGTTTGAAATTATTGTACGCTCGGTCGGACGAGTGTAGAATAAAAAATAAAACAAAAAATTACAAAAATCGAAATAAAGTTTTCGAATCCGCGTGTAATTCATCAAGCGATTTGATTTACAATCCGCGAGTTTGCAGTATACGGACTGATATTTCATTAATGTTGTACGCAATAATAATAAAATATAGGTCATGTACAATCGCGTTAACAGAATTTTTTATTTTTTAAATTGAATATTGAAATTCAATACTACGTTTTTAATGCGTACTCGATATTGTTCTTTTTTTTTTTTCTATTTTTATATAATGCTTTGGGAAAACTACGTCACACACCGTGCACACAGATGCGTATAATAGGAATTTTATTCACTTCAAGTGATTAAAATAGGTATGTGGAATGATGCTGAACCGTCTGGAATCCAAGCCGGAGTCTGCAGCCACGTCACATTTGTACATTTTTGAATTTACTGTTTTACACCTATGCCGACTTTTATTATGACTCGTGCAACGGAATACCGTGAGAGTCATATTTCCGAACGTCGACCGTGGCACCGTGGCTCAAAAAGAAATATATATATATATATATATATTTACAATTTAATGTGTTTATTTTCTGTACCCCCCTCCCAGCTTGAGCTGTGTTATTAAAACAATATGAATGGTATCCGTTCTTAGATAGTGCAAAACTCTTAAGCTTAGCTACATCTGATTACAAATATTTGATCTACTCAACTCCAATCCCGATGCTACATTTTCCTTCAATAGCAATTCGTACGTAGAATTATGGCTAAATTTGAAAAATAAGAAGGTTTAAGATGAGCCTCAATGCTGAACTTAACGTCCCCGACTCTAGTTATCCATAATAAAACCTGACATTGTTATCCAATCACGTATAATTAGTCATTATTCGCGATTATATATATATATATTTTTTTTTTACTTCAAAATGTATTCATCACAATTAGTTCGATGACCTTCATTTTAAGCTTTGAAAAAAGATCTTTTTGGGGGCAGGGGTCACCACGAATGAATTTGGTCCAAAATAGAGCACCACTGGACAAAAAGTTTGGGAACCGCTGGCATATGGTACATAAGAAATTACTAATAACGTTTCAAATTGAATCAGTGACGGATCCATGACCTTAATTTGGATAGTGTGATTAGACAAAAATAGACTAAATATACTTAAAATCAATACATTTTTGCGCGCATTAAGCATTTTTAGTATGCACTTTAAAATTTCTGGATGGGGCGATCACCCCCCATTTCCTTCCCCTTGGATCCGCGCCTGAATTGAATAATATAAAACACACAAATTCACCACTCAAAATTTAATATTTTATGAGATGATTTAAAAACTAAACGTTTATTTACACGCTAATAGCCCCTAAACATATCGGAAATACCATTCCATCCCACCAACCGTTGTGTGGGTAAAATTAAATGTGATACAATATTATATTTAACAATGGTAGGGACATAATTTCAATGAAAAACTTGGTGATTGCGAGTGCAATATATTTTGTAAATACGTATTATATATATATTATACGCACACATACAGTAGAAATAACGGATTTAACGCTTTGTTCTGTAAATTTTTATTTTATTGGCCATTAAAATGTAAAATTATAAGTATAATTTAATATTTTGACTCTAAATCAATCGATAAACTGTAAACTACACACTTAATTTTTAAAATAAACTTATCTCTCACGCTTTTAAGTTTTATAACAAATGTCTTTTAACTGTTTCAAAAATATTAACTACTTAATTTCTATCAATTCAATCGGATATAAGTCATTTTAAGTGCACGAAATTGACAAATCTGTTAACTTCTCTCGATTCATGAACACCAACACTATGAGCCAAAACGTATTTTTCTCGAAATTGATCTTTGGTATATCGAACTTATTTCAGTTACAAAACATGTAAATGCAATCAGAAATTAAATATGTGTGTGTGTGCAATAAAATAGTCTCGTCGTCATAAATTTATAATAAATAAAATATTTTTTAGTAAGTACAAGCAATAGAGTGTTACTGTTTATAAATTATGATGATTTAGATGTACACGTTTTTAGCCGATTTTTTTTTGTATCTTGAAAAGCAAGTTTTTTTTATTGTCTTTTATCAAAGAAGATTTGGCTTCAAACAGTTTTGCGCACACAAAGGAATGTAATAAATTCATAATAGTAATATGGTAATTTATTCTCACATAACACTTTAAAAACTCAGCTTTCCCATAAACATAAATATAACTGAAATTTCAATAAATGAACGCATTAAATATATAAGTGCTAATTTCAAAATGTGAATTAAACATCTCAATCTCCTTCCAATCACGCTTATGAATAATGGAAATTAAATAAGAATATAGAAAAAGATTATCAGTGATTTTTCGTGAGATATATCATATTAACTTAAATTTTTTATTTTTGACTTGGATATTCTGACTTATTGCATATTTTTTGATATTTGCGTATTAGCGTTTTTTAATATACCTCATACTTCTGTACACCATTCACGAAGGAGAAATTACAGCGATGTCTTTTTTTTTTTTTGTTTTTTTTTACGAGTCACAGTGTCAATGAAACGTTTATTCAAACAATGATAAAAGTCAAAATTGGTTTGTAAATTTCAAGGTGGGACAAAAGTTTTCCCTCATCCGTCTACACGATTGTTCTTGAACAAATTTTAACAATATATATATATACACTATATACACGTTTTATTTGTGCGTTTATACATTATACATATTTATATACATTATTTGTATACAGTTTTGTGTCTGAAAGTCTGAAAGTCCCTTTTTACCGTTTGTCCACTGACGTTTTGAATTAAGTGATATCCGGTATACGGGGATGAGGGGGTAATATATAAGCTACATTTCGTTTTTGACATCGCATACAATACGCTGCGCTAACAATTAAACTGTAGAAATGTCTCTTTTTCTCTGCTCCTCTCTCTACCTCCGTCCCTTCCATCCTCTCTGTGTTTCCTCTGTCCCTCTCTCTTTCTCTTTCTCTTTCTATCTTTCTCTCTCTCCCTGTCTCTCTCTCTCTCTCACCCGAAATAAATGCCGCCGCCGCAAATGAAATAATAATGATCGTCCGTCAGCGAGCGGAAAAAAGATTCAATAATAATAATAATAATAATAATAATAATTAAAAACTTTTATTCTCTGGCGAGCGGCCGGCAGTGCGGGAGCCTTGTCACCGTGACGCACATTCCGTGACGCGTGTATAATAATATCAACGGTTAAGAATTGAACCGAAAAAAAAAAATGATGAAAAATCGCTATAATAATATATAATAAAATGATGGAAAAATCCAACCGCATAAGCATTTTTTATTGCACGCTTTTGTAATTTATAGCCGCAAAATGCAAAACGAAAAACGCCCAAAAAAAAAAAAAGAACCATCACAAAAAGTCTGATTGTCACAAAACAATAAAAGAAAAATTCCGAAAAATTGTATTTTAAGACCCGAATTTTTTTCTAATGATTTACTCGTGGAATTTGTCGAAAAAAGGGAATCACATCACGAAATTATTGACGTACATATTTACAAAAAAAAAAAAAAAAAAAGTATATTAAAGTATGTAAAAAAGTATAATATGTATATTTTTTTCATAAACGTTTAAATATATAATTACTGATAGAAAGACATCACATTTTTTTCATATTAATTCATGAAATTATCAATTTACTGTTTTAACTGCTTTAAGGGTTGACAATGTTTACAAGCTTCCTTATGATATATGGCTCTATTTATGTTTAAATTTTTAGCGAATAACTAAATCATCATAGACCATTTTTATATTATAAAATTATTAGTAACTTACTCAATATAAAACCAATACATTATTTCACTGAAGCTCCGCTCAAAGTAGATTCATTGTAGAGATGATTTATGGTTTATTTTTTTTTTCAATTTCACAAATCCACTACGAGAAATTCAGTAGAATACACATCACGATGTCCCGCTTTTTTACTATTAATATGTGTAAAATCATGATAGTTATAGATATATTTCACTATTTGTTGAATACAATTCTATATTTAAGTAAAAATAAAATATATATATATATATTTTTTTTTAAGACTTGAAGAGTTAACATATTTTTTTCAAGTCAGCAATAAGAATCGATAGGAGAGAATTTTCAGGTACACTACTGAATCCAATCCGGAATAGTGTCACCATATTGGAGCGAAATTTTACTCTCGTCACTTAAATCAGAAGAGTTTACAATTCCCAAAATTTACAGTTCATTATAATTCATATATTATGCGTTAATAATGTTATTAAAAATAAAAAAAAAAAAAAAAATGACAAATATTTAATCGTTAAGTCGAAATAACCGAACAGCTAATCGACAAACTCGCAACTAATTTACGATTTTTAATTTTTTTTTGCAAAAAACTCGATTTTCGTCATGTAGTTTATGTCATTTTTCCTGGCGGGGCGATATAACTGGAACATACGTGACCAGAACACGCAAATGCCCCGACGACTTGTCGCACGCATCGCAGGGTTTGCGCGGTCGTCACTTTTCAAAGACCGAAATAACGAGATCTATTATATTTGGGCCACTGCGTCATATGGGTCTTTTTTTCTTTTTTTTTTTTTTTTTTTTGTATGACATAATGTTTCAAAACTAAAACCGACCACACGCGATTTATGTGGTAGGTTAATTTTCAAATTTTAACGTGTTTTTTTTTTTTTTTTTTTTCTGTTTGTTTGAAAAGTGAATTTAATAAATAATATCGAAAGTCGTCGTATGTCGTCGCGTATTACTCTATATACGCTTAGGATGTTTATACATACATACATACATACATATACACGTGTAGGGTGGTTCTGAGCACGACATTTTTCAAGTGATTTAGAAATATTTCAAAGTCGAAACTTTCACCCGTCTTGAAATATTTTTCATTGAAACTTTGAGAAGTAGATACACGATTTATTATTTATTATACACGTCGAGGGTGAATCTAGGTCTATTTAATGGAGAGTACTATATTATGACCATGTCTGGTCATAATATTTTATTATTTTTTATTCTTATGTTTGAAAAGCTTTAAGAGATAATATCCGAGCTTCTATTTAGTTTTATGACCAACAAATCTAAATTAAAATTTGTTTTTCATAAGTTTTTTTTTTATATAATATACATATTATATTATACTCTTTACACGTCTTTAATTTTTTATTTTCAAATTATTTTTGAGTAATATAAAAAATCTAAATTTAAATATACACGTCCTCCTCGTTTTACAATTAAGATTTTATTGTTTTATTCCGAAATGCGTGTAAAGTTGTTCAACTCACGCATTTACGGGGAAGAGAAAAGAAATCAGTGGACGTCCCTTGTAAAATTCAAATCTCGGTGTACCCTCTGGACCTACACGTGTACACGTGTCACACGCCGACCGTACGATTGTTTTTAAATTATGTGAGACGTGCGCGGTCCGTTGTAACTAAAATTTGTAGGTTTTAATTTTTAAAAAGGTTTTATTTGTTTACCCGGTACTTTACAATCGACCTCACTATATAACATACGACAGTTTTATGTAGATGCAAACAAAGCGTGGGTTCCTGTAAATGTGTTTGGAATCTTTTGATTAATTTTTTTTGAGATATCTGGCTTTATTAAGAATACTCAGTTACTTTTATATCTACGTATTATACGAGAAGGGTTTAGTATATGTAATAAAATATGAATTTTATGAGAATAATTATCAAGAACAACACTAGTTATTTAAAATATTTTTAAAATATTTGTGTTTATACTAAAATTAAACGGTTTTTTTTTTTTCAAATACGTATTTTTTTTTATTTTTTTTTTTTTTACTCGAATGTCTGATAGTTTTTCATTATGTATGGAAAATTTACGAAAATTTTTGCAATATGATCTGGTATTAAAGTTCCGACAAGTTGAAATTGGAAAAATTTTCTGAGTGAACTTTTGGAACAACTCGAAAAAGTGGTTTTACTAGTAAAAAATACAACATCATTGTTAAACTTATACATTCATCGTTTCACTTAGAATCTAAATGTACGATTTATGTAAGCAGTATTTGGTTTTCTCTCAACTTTCTCTTTCTTTTAGTGTATAAATATATATATATACACCAAAACAGTGCAATAGTAGGGTGAATAACTCAATAAGGTCAGCAGCGGAGAACGAATTTGTTTGTTGGGGCGGAAATGTAAAACGTGCTATGTATATCTGACATAATATTTCGATAGAAAAGTGTTGTTTACAACATAGTATTATTATAATAGTATCTAATACTATTATTTCGTACGACTGTGAAGTGTATAGTATTCTGTTTTCGATAAGCGCTTAAACTTTTACTCGTGCATTTGTATTACATTAAATATTTAATTATTTATCATTCCATCGGTTGAGTGACAAATATAACGTTTTCGTATTTTGACACCAGTGCGTGCAGTATTATCGATCAGTCGACCGACGCGGGGTTTCGTCAGAACACGGTGTCGGCCAGCGAATTCCAATGTGTGACATTGGATTAATACATATAGAAACCCCGGGAAACATATTTAGTGACATTTAGATATCTGAAGAGGTACTAATACGTTTTGCTACTCAAACCCCCGTCACATTGTACATAACGCGTTTTGAGAGAGAAATAAAATTTGAACTTTAATTATTTAAAATTGATTACTGTATTTACTATACTAAAGTATTATATTTTATTTCATAAAACTAATTATAATAATGATATTATTCTTCTGCTATTATGAAATGGGTTTTCTTAAAGTGTGGTTAAGTATATGAATTATAAAAAAAATAAAACGGATAGGTATTGTATTATTGTGTTTTGACCGTATAATACATACTGCTTGAAGTTCAAAATCTCGATGACGAATGATTAAAAAAAAATCCAAAGAAAAGAAACCTTTAAAAACTAACATTATTCACACATTACAATATTCAAAATAGTGGTCTTCTCGAATTTGTGTACCTACATTAGATTCTGGACGAAGTGAAGAAGCTTATGATTTTACAATGATGTTTATTATTTTATTTTTTATTTTATTTTTTTCTCTTTCTGTGAACACTTTTTCGTATAGAAATACTTGTCCGAAAGTTTCGATCAGTATCTCTATAGAACCGGAATCACACGAGGTCATTTTTCCAATTTCTCAATACCTTTTTCCAAAAATGGGGAAAAACTGTTGAAAAATTGACGAAAAACGGCAAAATACGCAATTACCGAAATTTCCGTAAAACTGAAAATTACTTTTTGACAAAACTTCTAAAATAATACAGCTAGAGACTTGAAATTTTCACCGACCACTAAAAGTAGCTACGAAAATATGTCATAAAAATTTCAAAAAGATTTGATCTATTTTGAGTCGAGTACGGCATTTTGAAAATTTCGGAAATATCTCATTTTTTGTTAGTTTTTATGTAATAAAATTTTTGATTTTTGATATAAAGACTTGAAAATTTAATATGATCTCACTGGCATATATGTCTACTTTATCTGAAAAAATCTCAAAAATCGTTAATCAACTTTTTTTTATACCCGTTTGAAGTTAAAATTTCGACGGATTTCGTTAGTTTTTCCTAAAATTACGCACTTTAACGTTCATATAAGAAAATTAGCTAAACCGATTGTTTTGAAATTTGGTGCCTAGATAGAAAATTGTATTGCAAATATTTTGGAGCAATAAAATTTCTTACGGACGAATAATTAAACATTTTACAAGGGTTTGATTGAAAAAAAATTGGAGAAAATACAGACAGATATTGCGAAATATCTATATATTATAAGCATTTAATTAC
>JAIPRM010013909.1:0-11085 GCA_025469315.1 Stegophylla sp. TES_Ste_2020
TTTTTTTTATTATTAACTTCCTTCGTTCAGAATCGTTTTACTGAAGAAATGATTTATCGTTTCTTTAAAATTTAATACGCCCGTCAAGAGAATACCACCCGTCGTGCGAAGTATGTCCGGCTTTTTATTTTTTGAATTTAAAATGTTTTTTTTTTTTTTTAGATTTGAATTGCTTTTATTGGTCAAGTTCGTAATCAACCTCATTGGAATTATTGTTTCCTTTCCATTTACAAGAACCCGATTTAATTGATGGTATGAAATCGATGTTGCGGATGATTGCATTTACGGGAATTAGTTTAATCGGTTCAACATTGTACAGTTCCAGAAGCGAAACTATGCGTGTATAACCGGCTAGTATGTTATAATAATTACAAACTGGATTTATTTTCTGCTATAAAAACGTGTCAAAACCGAAATGAAAAATATGTTTTCGTTGCATAATGAAATCATATAATTCCTCCGAAACAAAATCGTACAAATTGCAAAATAAAAAACATAAAATAACTCTTAGAAAAAAAAAAAATAAAAAAATATTCAAAAATCACTCGCACTGCAACGTGATAGACATTTACAAATTACAAAAAACGATTGCTCGACGTATGAAAAGTAATAAGAAGTTGTTTTATTATGACACGTATTTTTTTTTCCCCAATCAAAACTGGCAAACCCGAAACACATAACATAATATTAATTCATAATATTTTTATTTTTTTTTCCATTTCTTTTTAATGCATTTTTACGTGCAATGCCATGATTTGTCACGTGACATCGTGCATTGCTTATTAAATAGAACAAGGTTAGCATATTATATCGAGCATACGAAATATTATAGAAAAAGTAGGAAATGTAAAAATGGATATGCTGCCGCCGATGGGTTACTGAACGACGAATCCGGAAATCACGGAGCGGCAGTGTAACGACTAAGACTGGGCGATTATTGGATTTAGTAATCGTTAATCGATTATTGTTTTATAGTCAATTACTATTGATTAATTGTTAATAATCGTTAGTAATCGAATAATCGAATAATCGTCAGTTATAAATTATAATCGACTATTATACTAGGGTATTTAAGAAAATAAAATACAGGACAATAATATTTTTCATAATATTTTTAAATAAATAAGTATATATATATATATTATGTTTTTGAATTGTGAAAAAGTATAATTTTTAAACTACCTATTATAGATTAAATTTAAGCACATAAAAATATTATTTTGAAAAACCTAAAATAACATAATTAAACTAAATTGATACTTTTTAAAATTTCTTCAAAAGGAATTCATGTATATTGTATACTTTACTTTCTAAAAGAAACTTGTAAATTCATTTTACGATTATAATTTATTTAATGGTATCCACAAGATTTCTAGATTCTTACATTATTTTGTTCAATAATTTCATTTCAAAAATTTTAAATCAACAGTAAGTCAAAAAACGGGATTAATACGGGACAGACTTGAAATATTACGGGACAAAAAACGTCCTGGGAGAAGTTTGTCAGAACAACAGGACGCAGAGCCGAAATAAAGGACAATCCTGTACAAAACAGGACGTATGGTCACCCTATATTATACTCGAATAATCGATAGTAATAGAATAATAATAATCGAATCAGTGCGTATATAACCATATCGTAGTGTGACTACTACTGTGACTTTTTCGTGACTCTCGTCAACGTCACTCAGTATTATAATAAAGTAATAAAAATATCGATAATAATAATTGTAATTGTAATTTGATCTCTTCGGCTGTAGAATACGACGTCATTGATGGCGTTGGCGATCGTGACTCGATCGCTATCTCGAACCTTTATCTCTTCCCGCGCGCCAATTAAATTGCCCGAAATTCCATTGCGAAACTTTAGAATTTTCGTTTCGCCTGTTTGCATATGTAATTATTTATTACATACACACCTAAAGGTATGAAATAATTTTATCGTTTCTCGAACGCGAATCCCTCGTCGACATGTGTGTCCTAAAAATATTATATATTATACTCAAACTATTCTGACTTGCCGTCACGTTCGCTCGCCCGGTACATAGGTATATTGTTATAAATTAATTTTTTCCTCCCATCGATACATTCATTTTATTAGCGATGAAAAACGTGCGTTTAAACACATTCAAACGCATATTATATTATATTGTACTGCGTAATGTACCGAACCATTTAGGTACGCGATAACATCATAAACCTCGACGTCATAATAATATAATATGCATATATTGTCTAAAAACTGACACAATAGAAACGACAGAAAAAAAAAGGATTTTTATTTTTTTTTTTAATAATGTTGTTTAAATAATATAATGGAACGATTAGGAAAAAAAAAAATCTCCATACACTTAAATATACTATATATAGGTACACGCGGGCAGTCATTGTATAATATTATTATAAATTTTGCTCTCTGGCTCGCAAACGTGTACCTATATGTATACATAATTATTATACTATACATTTGTTTGTTTTTAATTCTATTCGTCACATAAAAAAAAAAAAAAAACAACAATAATAATGATAAATAAATACGCAAGCGGGTATATTGAACAACAAAACGGTGTTAACAATCGCGTTACACGGACGTGCTGCGTGGAAAATACAGGCGTATTATTATAATTAGGACTCGCGGGATTCGCGGGCACTGTGCACACTCGTAATCATGCGAACGAATTCGTTCTTAAAAAAAAAAAAAAAAAACAAACGTAAATATGGTTTTCGAAAATACGAATTTATCTTTTGGAGTACAAATGAAATGATTTTGAAAAAACTATTGAGAATTTTAAAAAATTACCTCTCAAAATTGGCATGAATTCGTTATTGCGGAAGATTGGACTTTTGAAAGGTGTGTTGGATTTCAACGAAAACGATCAATCGTTTTTTGAATAAAACCATCCTGAGTGAAGCAGTTTATTATACAATATTGTTGTCCGTTGAGTGCGAGTGTGTTTGTAAGTTCAATAGTACAACAATTCATGTCGAATTAATTATTTATGAAAATTGACAATTTTTCTGTGTTTTAAATTTTAAATTGATAATTAAAAGTTGGACTCGACTGATAATAATGAAAATACAAGAAAAACCCATATTATGTAACTAAGCTTTTATAAAATGATCAACTCTTGAAACAATAAATTGAAAATGTTATGAAATGATGGCGAAAAGAAATCTGCCATTTTTTGTATAAATAGTCTGAGTATAGTAGAGTTTTGTATAAATAATTTGAGCCTTAATTATAAATGAGGTAATAATATTACATAAAAGAATGCAAGTAAAAATAAATTTACTTAAGGAAAATTTACTATTTTTTACCGTTGTGTTGAAATTAAAATTATGGTAGCTTTAGTAGTAACGCTCAGATTAAAATTGTTTTATCACATATAATGTTTAAACTTTAAACTTTTTTTTACTCTCTTCCGAAAATTCTGACCAAGAATTTACGTGGCATAATTTTAACCCCTTTTACTCCTTTTAACTTCTTTAGGGGTTCAATTATGAAAGATAAGGAAATACATTTTTCATTGTTTGTATAACAGGATATTTATTTTTAATTTCAAAAAAAAAACCTATAAAGAAATAAAATTTTCAATTTTCAACCGCTTTTAATCATTTTAGGGGTTAAATTTTTGGAAATACTTTCTTAGGGGTTTTCTGTATCATAAAACTTAACTGCAGACTAAATTTCATACTTACAGGATCAGCGGTTCCGGCTAGGCGATGTTTTCTATTTTGAAGAATCCTTTCCTAGTGGGGATCTATATCATCTACTACTGATCAAATTTCACCTTTTTTGACTTTTAAACAAAGTTATTTTCAAAATACCAACAAATAACAATAGCATACAAAAAATAATACCATCAACAAAATCCAATAGATAATTAAAATTGATCATAGCTTAATTTTAATTTTAATTTAATGATTTAAATTTTAAACATTTAAAATGTACCCACAAAGTTTTATAACTTAAGGTGTAATAGTAATGCTTACGCTGCCTGCTCATGCACACGCCACGCCACTGCTGTTACTAGTAAATAGGTAACTCAAATTATATCATTTTATCGTCTGATTTAACTAAGTAGAAAAACTAAGGGAAAATATCAAAGACGATATATATATATATAATAAATAAAAAGCTGACATACTTCACACGATGGGTGTTCTTCGCACGACGGGTGGGATTCTCTTGACGGGTATATAGAATTTTAAAGAAACAATAAATCATTTCTTCAATAAAACGATTCTGAACGAGGGAAGTTAATAATATAAAAAATAAATGAGAAAAAAGAATGTTAGAAAAATGTCCAAAATTCTTTTTTCACATTTTCAAAATTTTCTTGCACCAAAATCTTTCTTATATGATTTTCTATCTATCTATAAATTTTCATTTATTTTGGATCAAAAAATGATGGTTTCCGAGTCGTTTTTGTCAAATTTTGGATAGTTTTTTCCAAAAAAAAAAAAATAAATAAATAAAGAATTGTGAAATTCAAAAAATGATCTCTTTAAAGTACAATTAAGAGGTAAAGTTGTTTGTTAAAAGTTATTGATCGAAACTTTTGGACAAGTATTCCTATACGAAAAGTTGTACAAGAAAAAAAAATAAAAAATAAACATCATTGTAAAAACACTAGCTTCTTCACTTCGTTCAGAATCTAAAATCAGGTACGTTCTAAATGACATTTATGATATCCAAGTGATCGGATAAGGATTATACGAAACGTTAGTTCCACTGTTTCCACACTAACCTAACTGAATTTAAAAACGTATCAACTCTCTCAGAAAATAAAAAAAACCTCTAAAACGAGCAATGAGGTGGCTTTAGCCCTCTTCTGCGAACGAGATTACCGATAAGAGCTTAGTACAGGTAAGTCGGAATATATTATAAAGAACAATGAAAACGCGCAAATGCAACGACTAATGTCATAATTAGAGCTAGGGACTTATAGCTCTAAAACACCTTAAAATATGCTTGCATTTATGCTATATAAATGTATCAAATATGCTATAAAATTTACGAAATATGCTC
The DNA here is from genome assembly GCA_025469315.1 of Stegophylla sp. TES_Ste_2020. Classification (NCBI taxonomy): domain Eukaryota; kingdom Metazoa; phylum Arthropoda; class Insecta; order Hemiptera; family Aphididae; genus Stegophylla; species Stegophylla sp. TES_Ste_2020. The sequence continues at coordinate 5,033 of JAIPRM010013909.1, forward strand.
TAAAAATATTATGCAAAAATGCTAAAATAATCTCTTATAAAAATTAATTTTACTGTAAAATCTCGAAATATTTAAAAATTGCATTGTATTATGTATTATTTATGAGACTTCTTTTTTTTTTTTTTTCTTAATCTTTATTCATTTTAGCTTGCATTCAAACAAATCAAATATCAAATAATATTTAATTTCTTCAGTTATTCAGAGAAAAATTTTCCGACACCAAGAAAACTCAAATCAAATATTGAAATAGCCGGACATACATCGCACGACGGGTGGGATTCTCTTGACGGGTATATAGAATTTTAAAGAAACAATAAATCATTTCTTCAATAAAACGATTCTGAACGAGGGAAGTTAATAATATAAAAAATAAATGAGAAAAAAAAATGTTAGAAAAATATCCAAAATTTTTTTTCACATTTTCAAAACTTTCTTGCGCCAAAATCTTTCTTATAGGTTTTCTATCTATGTTTAAATTTTCATATAGTTCGGATCAAAAAATTATGGTTTCCGAGTCGTTTTTGTCAAATTTTATCCAAAAAAAGAAAAAAATTGAAGAATTGAGAAATTTAAAAAATGACTTCTTTAAAGTACCAGCTAGAGGTAAATCCGGTTTTAAAAAGTTACTGATCGAAACTTTTGGACAAGTATTTTCATACGAAAAGTTGTACACAGAAAAAAAAAATAAACATGATTGTAAAAAGTAACTAGCTTCTTCACTTCGTTCAGAATCTAAAATATTATGTGAAATATGCACTTATATCGAAAAAGAGCTAAATATGCAAAAAATGCCAATTAAAGAGAACTGCATACAACTTCTGCTGTTATGAAACGCATTCCTGTATTACTCAACTATGTTTTGAATGATTTTTGAAAAACCTAGCCTTAGTCATAATTATAGTGCGGATTTTGAAGGCATTTGCTTTTTTTTTCTATCTCTCTAAAACGAAGCTACGTCAGCTATAAATTCGATTTATACCACTTAGAACAAAATTTGCAACATTTTATTTTCCTTTTATTTCCTTTTTTTGCTTTTTTTGTATTTAAATACTTTTTGGGGTATTTCAGGCACTTTTTTTGGCTTATAAGTTACATTCTTTCAAAATAAACACACGTATTTGAAAAATTAATTCAGTTTAAAGAAATTTTTTTTTGAAAACTTAAAAATAAATTTAATTGCTCAATGCAACTCCAATGATATAGGTTAATCATTTTGAAATTATTTTTTTAACAAATTTTAATAAATTAGGTATTTTAAAAAGAATAAATCTAATTTACAGACAAATTGTGAGAGAAAATGAGCAACATCATGATTTTTTTTATAATTTAATAAACTAATAAATAATATTAATAATTATTATAATACGTTTTTCGTAATTAATATGTATATTTTTTTTTTATCAAAAACTCCATTTTTAATGCTTTTTTAAAAACCTTTTTTGAGAGATTTGTTGAGCTTTACTGCTTTATTTAAGTGCATTTTTTTTTAGTTTTTATTGCTTTAAAATTCGTATTCTAGTCATAATAATAATAATAATATATTTCAAATTTCATTTCACACATTTACAAAATATAAATATATCAATAAAAATTTTTGAAATGATGATGTCTCCAAGAAGCAAAGCTTGTATATGAGACACAGAGTTCTACGCTTAAAATACGATATAACAAGTAAATTACTCGTATATAACAAGTAAATTACAACTATAACCTGTTTAAAATATATGAATATAGCATATGATTAAGAACTAAAAGAAAAAATAACATAAGAGTGTAAATATACAAATATATACCTAACACACAATACAGCAAAGTAAACAGCTAATATACAACTAAAAATTAACTACTTATAAGTATTAAGTACATAATATCCTATAGAGAAATATCTTAAAAATTTACAATATGAATTTAACTTTAGTGCCATCATATTTTTTGTAACTAAGAAAACTATTAAAATTACTGATATTAATACGTAGTCGATTACAAAGTTCAATGCCAGTATTAAATGGGTCTCTTTTCCCAAATTCTGTATTATACTTTTTTAGTCTAAATACATTATTTTTAAGTTGTCGGGTATGATAATTATGTGTAAAAAAATCTTCACTAAACCTTAGATGATATAAATTCAGCAGAATATCCTTTGCGTGAAGTTGTTTAAGAGTTTTTATATTATAATTTTTAAAAATAACGTCAGTATTTGTTCTATAAGGTTTATTAAATGCAATTCTTGACTAGGAATTTGTAGTTGTTTTCAACGTCTTTAAGTGTACCTCATGAGCACCAACCCCACGCGGATATTCCATAAGAATAAACCGATTGAGCTAGGGCACAGCTAGGGTGTTCGGTAATAAGAATCTACTAATAATAATAATATGTTACATAATACACGTGTGTTTGGATTATTTTTCGGGTCTCGGTCCGAATGTATTGAAAATCAAAATATTTAAAATAGCAAAGTGTGCCCGTGTGTGCTGCTGCTGCACACCGATCGGGATTCGACTTTCACGGATCGCGGTCTCCACTGCCGTTAGGTAATGATACACTAATACGCGCAGGCGCGCGAACGTTTATAATATTCCGATTGTTTTAAGCGAATTAACGATCGAGCTGTGTGATATATAGATAGATCTAAATCGATCGAAAAGTGACCACGATACGGAAACGACCGCGATAAACGCGGTACCGTTTCCGAGTTGCGCAACGCCGCCGTTTCGTTTTCCGTGTAACCGATACAGTATAATATATTATAGTGTAATTATGCAATGTATACGTATATTATACTCCGGCCATGGGGCGTTTGTTTTACAAAAAAAAAAAAATAAATAAATAAACCTGAAACCGGGTTGAGTGGACGTCGTCGTCGTCGTCGAGACTACGTGATTAAACCGCACACGTTTTGTCCGCGCGAGTCCGCAGCGGCTTTAACATATTATCATAATAATATACCCAAGCATGGGCGTCCATCTTTCGAGATCCAGAGGGGGGACAATTTTTTATTTTAATCACGCGATTTAAATAAAGCAAACTTATTGTATGTATAAGTACACTTTTCTTAATCTTTAAACATAAATTCTAAATTTATCTTATTTTTAGAAATATTTTCGATAATACTATTTGTAAATTGAAATCTAGAATTATATTTTTATTAAACCCGTTAGTCAGACATTGCTGACCTCAACCACGTTTCGAATTTTTCAAGTGCATTAAATTACCTTTCAGTAGTGTAAGTTGTAGCTCGATTTGTCTTATAAACAATTATAATACTTTTTAATAGATGGGAATGACTGAGTTCTTAAGAAAATGAGAAAAAGAAAAAAACAATTGTGTTATTTTTTATGTAACCATTGTCTGAAATATGCCAAAAATTATACTAAGATTTTTCTTTTTCAATTATATTATCGATTTTGTACAATACTTGATAAGTTCTCTATATTTTGAATGAATTATTGAAGTCACGTTGTTTCATTTGTGAAACATATGAAGGATGTAAGTTGCTTATTTGAAATGGAGTTTCTATGATTTTAACTAAGTTGTTCATTAATTGTTTTGATCGATGTTGTACGGAACTATGGAAGACCAATAGGGTGCCACGTAAAAATAAATATTTGTGACAGTTTCGAATTAGAAACTTGAAATTTCGATTTTTAAATTCACCATTTTGATATCACTACTTGTAATTTAGACTAAAATTAGAAATTTCGACTAAAAAACCCCGAAAATGTTAACTTTGTTAGCATAAAATTTTGAACTCGGGAATTTTCATTGTTGAGTTTATGATTCGATTAATGATATTATTAAGATATTGATTATACAATGAGTCCTGACACATGATTTTGAAAATAATCCGTTAACCATGTTTATGTTGTCAACATGTATAAATACGTAATTAAATTTAGTATGTGGTCATAAGATCAAAGCACCAAACCAGACTAAAAGGTGGACACTGGACGTTATTTGATTTATGACGACTAAATGATTTAACTATTAAATTGAAGTTAAGTTATGACAACTGTCAACACATACACAGCTATTACTTTTTTGATTTTTGTTTACAAAATTCATTACTTAATAATTTTTTTAAAGTTTAGAAAAGCCTGTCCCTCCCCTGACCCCCTTATGGACGCCCATGTACCCAAGTACTTGTAATAATAATAGTTATTATTATTATTATATATATATATATATCACAAGTCTCCTTATCGCTGCGGTAACGTTGTGGGGGGCTATGTTCGAAAATATAAAAATCTTCGAGTATTACATGATAATATAATATATCTGATACAAATACATACATCAGTGGCGCAATCAAGGGGGGTGTTTTGGGTGTCTGGACACCACCCCCCCTCCCCTTGAACCATATTTATGGAAATTTCATTCAACGAGCATTGAAAAAAAGAAATCCTGTAAAATTACACACTATAATCATAACCTCTATTAATTCAGAAATATATCACGGTTAAAATAAAAATAATATTTAAACATTGCTCATTATTTTATGAAATATTTAACATTAGGTTATCAATAGGAGTTAGAACATCAATTACAAATTATAATTGGTAATAATTTATTATGATGTAGTAGAAATCAAGAAACAAGATATCTCTGTTCAAAATAATAAGTAAGGCTCGTAAGTTGTTGCATTTGCAAGTTTTTTGTGAGCAATTAGATTTATTGCTAAGTAAGCTAGAAATTCATTTCATGACACTACGTAATAAATATTAAAAGTTTATAGTGCATATTTGGTGATTTTGTAGTTTTAAGAACATATTTTTTAATTTTACAACTTTTTAAAACATATTTGATGATAAAATATGAAATTTGGTAATAAAAAAACAAAATTAATTCATTTTTAAAGTTTTCGTTAGATGTTAAATGTATTATTGTAATGATACAATACAATGTCATGATATAATTTTATTTATCTACTACGAATAATACGTTATAAAAATGTTAGGTCAATTAAATTTTGTTACACGAAATTTCTATTCAATGAATTCTTGTAAAATGTCCATTAACATTGATATAATTTTATATTTAAATAATTATAATAGAAATTTATAGGTGAACACCCCCCCCTCCCCTCTCCCATTGAAAAATTTCTAATTGCGCCACTGACATGCATATTATATACATCGGTATTATAATATGTAAGACATAGGTACGTCAGGTATATTTGAGTGTTTCACGCAAAGACAGGAACTGTAATAATTATTTTATACGTTCCGGTTCTGATGAAAAATAAAAATCGGTTCCAGTTGGGTTGTGGTTCTTAAATATTTAAAAATTTGGGTTTCGGTTCTGGTTAAAAGAAAAAGGGGGGTGTGTCACCAATTCATCACACTTAAACAAAAATAAACACTATCCAAAAAATTCATGGTGTTTTAAATACATTTTTTAAGTTATCTAAATTTATATTTTTACTACAAACCTATCACTTAAACAAAAGTGGTGGTAGTGATGATGGTGCTGGGGGAGATTGTTAAATGATCTTAATATTAGGCCACATTGTGTGTACGATTTCTTATACAAATACTTGTCCAAAAGATTCGATCAGCAACTTTTTGAAACACAGTTTTACTCTGTATGGTAGAGTACCTTTGATAGGTAATTTTTTTCGAAATTTTCAATAAAGTCTTAACAAAATTGGGGAGAAACTACCAAAAAATTTGACAAAAATGCCATCAAAACTTTGTGAAAATTCAAATACATATAGAAAATAATATTAAGATAAATATTTAAGTAACAGAATATTTTTAAGACGTGAAAAAAACGTATTTGTAATTTTTTTCTCTAACATTTTTTATTCATAATTTTTTTTCCCGTTCTCAGTTTACCAACAATTTACAGTTAGTGGTATCGTATACCAATTATTAATGTTACTCACGAATTTTATAACATAGTGTCTGTAACGACCCAGAGTTATGCTGAATTTATATAAAAAAAAAAAAAAAAAGGGAATACATATATATTCAGGTTATCGGCGGTGTTGTATGGGTACACTTAATTAAGTACCTAATTAAGTCGTATTTCCCTACAATCCGCACACTATCGCT
>JAIPRM010013910.1:0-11083 GCA_025469315.1 Stegophylla sp. TES_Ste_2020
GGATTTGTTTTTCTATAATAACTGATTTTCAATGACAAAATGTGTGTATCATTATCAATACACACGGCACAAATGAACTTGTTGATTGTGTATTGAAATTGATACACATGGCACTCTACGTGTTAATAATATCACCCCCGGTACACTCTCGCTTTTCGATTCTATCTCGGTTAAATGCTAAATGACACATGACATAAATTTTCCTTGGTGGCCAAGTTAACACGTCTGCAAGTGACTGTGTGGCGTTGGCGTGTATAGATTTTTGAAAGCCCTAGATCGTTGGTTTCCAACCTTTTCTATTCTATTCTCCCCCCCCCCTTGTAATTTTTCAAAAATCTCATTCCCCCCTTGTATATTTTCAAAATTCATATCCCCCTTAAAATATAATTTTGATATTTTTTCATATTATAACTATAATGTGTACGTTTATTTATACAACTAATGAATTTTTATATTTTCATTATTTTATACATTTCCCGATAATATTTTGTATACATAAGTGTATATAATACGTAGAGACAAAATAGTTGCTATTTCCAGCGTGAAGCGTAAAACAAATAATAAATCTTCGTTAAAAAAAAAAAGCTTTAAATAAAACTGTGTAGTAATTATATTTTATTTTTTATTTTCATTTAAATTCATCATAGAACAAAATGAATTAGCTTTCAACTCAATTCGTTTAAGTTACAGCTAGAATTATTGGTATAATTTTCTTCAATATTAAATATTAAAAGTACCTAATATTATCAAAAGTTTTCTCAAATTACATTTAACAAATAAAGCCCGATATAATATTTTATATTATTATTTTATGTATATTTTTTTTAGCCTTATATTAACATAATTATTTAACAGTATGCTTAGGTGCTAAAATGTATTTTTGAACGATGAGTTAAAACACTGGACAATTGTAAGCCAAAAATTAGGTACATTAAAATATCTCCTACTTCCCTTAGTTTTAATAAATACATTATTAATATATATGTTAAAGTTAAAGTGTTGAATTCCGTTATTTTATGAAATAACTAGGTAGTTCATGAATTACCAACGAATGTCAGTTAAAGTATGAAATTAAATACGAAATGTATACTTTAACTAGTTATTTCATAGAATACCAAGTTATTCTATACAATTTTAGTTTGATATACGTTAAAGTATAAAATACATTAAAATTTAAAATATATCATTTATATTTTAGATTCTGAACGAAGTGAAGAAGCTAGTGTTTTTACAATGATGTTTATTTTTTTATTTTTTTCTGTGTACAATTTTTCGTATAGAAATACTTGTCCAAAAGTTTCGATCAATAACTTTTTGAAACCCGATTGGCCTCTATATTGTACTTTAAAGAGGTCATTTTTTGAATTTCTCAATTCTTCAATGTTATTTTTGGAGAAAACTACCCAAAATTTGACAAAAACGACTCGAAAACCATCATTTTTTGATCAGAATTTTATGAAAATTTAAACATAGATAGAAAATCCTATAAAAAAGATTTTGGCTCGAGAAAATTTTGAAAATGTGAAAAAAAATTTTGGATATTTTTTTTTCTTATATTATTAACTTCCTTCGTTCAGAATCGTTTTACTGAAGAAATGATTTATCGTTTCTTTAAAATGTAATACGCCCGTCAAGATAATACCACCCGTCGTGCGAAGTATGTCCGGCTTTTTTATAATTATTTATTTGTACATGCGAGGCTATTGTGGAATTTAGAGTTGCACAGTACTTATTTTTTTTTTTTTTTGCAGAGACACCGTTTAGTATCATATTTTTTTTGATACAAGTGCACTTAAAAAACCCTGACCGGTTCCCAGTGACAGCGCGCATTTGTAACAAATTCATTGGAAACTATATTGATAATTTTAAAAAATACTAGTGTCGAGACAATTATTGTAAAACTATACCTAAACGGCTAAACCTTACCAATTTTATTGACAGTCATAATAATAATACAGCTGGTACAATAGTGTAAAAAAAAAAAAAAAAAAAAAAAAACAATTTGACACGTTAACGAAGCGATGCCAGGGAATGTATAAAATAATACTGGGATAAAGTATAAATTATATGCACTACCTACACGTTTTAGTTATTTTATAAATTACCTAGTTATTTCACAAAATAACTGATTCAACACTTTAACCGTAACATATTTTATATAATATATACATTTGTCGTCTCGACACGCGAAACGAAATAATATTTACCCACCGCAGCTCTTTTTGAGCACTGGTTTCGAATTTAATTAAACATTTATACCGCAGGCATTCGTGTGCAAACACAACGAGCGTGTTTCTCGTTCGCACGACAAAAGATTTCGTTAACTGTGCGCATAAAATCGCGTATAGTAGTACGAGTGCGCACGCGAAATAATTCAACACTACAGGATTAATAATAATGGTATTAAAACCCAACTGCTTAAAAAAAATATACGTTTCGCGCGTTAGAAGCGCGTTAGACCTCTGAAGTTTATATTCACATATTATTATTATTATTATTATTATTATTATGAACTTTTCGTTTTCACGTTTGCCCCGCGAAATTCCACGTTCGTGTTCGGCGGCGAATTCAAATAATTGGATTAAAATGGATTCATGTGCATTCACCTGCGCGTGTATGCATATACGTAATTATATTTCGGTTAATGTTTATGCCAATTATTGTATATGGATTATTGTGTGATTATTATATAATACAGGGTTTCTCAACATTTCTACTATTGTGTCGAACACACCCTCGTTAGAAATCCAATTTTTAGCCACCCCTAAATGCATTTATTACGTTTAAGTATAGATTACGTATATTATATTATAGAATTACAATAGTATTTAAATAATAAATAATATGATTTTAAAGAAATATAAAACATACATTTTACTTATACTTAATTATAACTTTAATATATTATATATGTAAAAAATTCAAATATCAAGTCATTTTTAATTAATATTAAATTGGTAGTTAATCGTCGTTGTTGATCTGAGATAATTTTTTTTTTTTTAATTTTTGGTTTATTAGAACTCGTTAAAAAAATTTTCAGTCAGTTTTCCCATTTAATAATTTGCGTGATAGTCAGAGAAGTAACACTGTTGTTTCACATAAATAATAAGTTGAAAACGGACTACTAAAGGTTTTTAATGTCTAAACTTCAGCCGAGTTTGGATACTCGTTTTAATTTTTAACCAAAATTGACATATAGTTTTGATGTTTTAGAATTAAACGCATTTGAGATATAATATCTTCAATTTGATTTAATATGACGATATTATAATAACTTCGATTTTTATTGAATATAAGAAAAGTGAAAAAGCCAAACATACTTCGCACCTCGGTTGGGATACTGTTGGCGGGCGTGTTACAGTTTAAAGAAGCGGAGCTGCGTCAGATAACGTAAAACAGCAATTGTTATTATTTAATAACGGAATAATCCACGTTCAATTCGGGTTATTCGCGTAAATCGGATGTTCTCGACCGGGGTGACGTGTCACCTTAGGGCGACATAATCCCAGTGTAAGGGTGACGCTCAATCCTGGAGGAAAAAAATAAATAAACGAGAGAATTTTTTTGAAACAAAATCTTTTTACAACTGGACCCGTGCTTTTCAACAGTTATGTTATATTTTTTAAATTCATTTTTCGCTCAATTATCCCTCTTTGATTCTAACCCACAGGGTGGGCGTGTGAGCGCAGAGATAAATGAAAAAAAAAAAAAAAAAAAAAAATGTTAAAACCGACTTTTGTCACGAGATAAGAACGCGCGGCGAGAGGGGAGGGGAACGTTATAATATTAAGTATTCATACTGGTGTTATATTATTTGTTATACATAATATATTTTATTTATAAACGCATCGCGGGAGCGTATTTCATATAAATTATAACGCGTACACACATTTATCCCTTTTCCTTATGACTATATACAGATACTACTATATATACAGGTATAGATTATAATATATATATATATACATGGCTATGCGCTGCTGTATATTTTATTATTATTTCCAATGATGAATTGCTGCTCGCACGCCTTCTCCGCCGCCGCCGTGTTGCCCGCTTCCTGTGTTTCGGCAACACCTACCTAAAGCGTCAATATTATAAAATAAAATATGTACAAGACACCCGGACGCGCGGTATAGCATATTTTTAATGTATGCGTACATATATACATAATAATAATAATAATAATAATATGTATAATGGATACCTAGAGAGATATTATATTATTATCGTATACAATAATAATATCATGTACGGCGGCGGCGTTACGATATAAATCGTCGGATCCGGTAATAATTATTATTATATTATTATTATTATCACACGCCCCCGAACTCGCCTGTATATAAACCAAAATACGACGTGTACAAGTGTGCGACGCGCACGCCCTTTTCGTTGTGCCAAGTGATACAATCGGCGCCTCCGGGATTTCACTGCAATACACTATTAATTACAACTATCGGCCGCCGTTATCATTGTCGTATTATTGTCATTGCGGCAGTAGTCGATTATCGCACTATAATATTATACTCGCCAGGCAATAATAATATAGGAGCTACTCGCATCCCGCGATAAGGACGAATGTGAACGGTAGAATATTAAAATATAGTATTAATAATAAATGACGTCATGTTATTTATCTTTACAGGTTGTTCTTTCGTAGACACGAGTTTACGTCAGCTGCTAGTCTAGATTGGGTGTGGTGAAAAACGAGTGATGGCATTTTAAAGGGGTTCGTTTATAAGTCAACGAAGTCCCATCAATAAGTCCCATTTCTCGTCTATACTTTTCTCAGTTTTACCTTACTATACTTTGCTTTTTTTTCACTTTACTTTACTTAACTTTACTTATTTTTATCCAATAAAAAGGGGAAAAGGGGGAAAAAATGTGTTAAAAAAATGTACAAAGATTTTTTTTTTTTTTTTACAATTTCAAAATTTTCTTGTTCTAAAATATTTCTCATACTATATTGTCTATCTATGTTTAAATTCTCATAAAGTTTGGATTAAAAAAAAAAAAAGATAGTTTCTGAATTTTTTTCATTAAATTTTAGGTAGTTTTTCCCAAATTTTGAGAAATTGAAAAATTACCTCACTAAAGTACTATATAGAAAAAAAATCTAGTTTAAAAAATTTGCTGGTCAAAACTTTTGGACAAGTATTACTAAAAAAAAAACGTGTACAAAAAACAAAAAAAATGAAAATAAACATCATTGTGAAAACACTAGCTTCTTCGTATAATAGTCAATTTAGTTTTGCTTTTACGCTTGATATTATTATAGGCCCAGAAATATTAAAAGAAATAACTAAAAGATTAGTTTGAAAATAAGATGAGTTAAACAAGGAATGTTTACATTTCGAACAATTTTTAAACTAGATTGAAATAAAAGATTCTGACAATAATAATATCCCAACGTGTTTTTGAACATTTAAAGATTGTGGAAAAATATCGCGACGTTTCCAAATTTAGATACTGATCTGAAAATGCATTTAATCAATATTCTATCCAATACAAATCGGGAAGGATTGTTCAGCGTTTTAAAGATAATTAAAAATTACCTACAAAGGTAGGTGCAGCAGTTCGGTATCGTTCAGTGCAAATCGAATCATAATCGCTCGACAACTCAATATGTATGCAGTAATTAAATCACAATTAAAAGCACCATAATATATAAACGTTATTAATTGATCATTGTAATTATTTATTATAACAGAATATATTTTTCACATTAATTGAAAATCGTATCGATAAGTTTAACCATTAACAAATATTATTATTACGTTATAGCGTAATATTGTAAACCGATATAACGACGATATACGAGTACGGAATCGGATTCGGTAATCTTAAATGACATATTTTAGGGTTGGTTTTTTCCTCGTCCATAAGACGTGTAACTACCGCATATTATTATTATTATTATATTCAATTATTAAGAGGTGTCGGTAAAATGTACCTATCGAGATTAGAGAACGACGGCTAAAAAAGGGGTGTGGACCACCGGGTAAGGGAGACCTAACCTGCGCGTGTGGTGGCATCGTTTGTCGAAACACACAAACGGTTTAACTCGCGTCAACCCAATGCGCTCGTACCTAACCTATTAATAGGTAATAAAGATGTAATATATTAATATTATAATAGTGAATTTTAAATGAGTTCCTTAGTCGTTTCAGAAATAACATTATACCGACCGACCGCGTTTTAAGCGTTAATCGACAGCAATGGAAATCGGCTTATACGCGACCGTTAAATCATTTTTTTTATTTTTACGGTACACAGCTGCCGTTTTATATGAACACACACACACACACACACACACACATGCATACATGTTTATATGTATATATTATTATTACACGTGTGCGATGTGCAGTGTATACGTAAGTACAGATACCCCATGTGTAGAACTATATACAATTATGACACAATATGACAGGGATGGGCAAGTTACTCGATTACTCGTATCAAGTTTCAAATTTAGAAGTCACTCTTAAATCGTGTACCCGGTTACAAAATACGAATTAATATTATAATAATTTTGTAACCGGTTACCCACAGTAACTTAGTTCGAATTCAAAAAGTCACTAGCAACTTTTCGTGTTTATTTTTCAACATAAATTTTGACCAATACTACACGTCTATATGTTTTGATATAGTAAAGAAGTTACAGCTATTCAAAAATAAAACTCGAACTTAATAACACCTTTGTCGGACGATATTTTGTAAAAAAGTATTTAATTTCAATAATAAATTCAACCGAATCGTCACAATTGACATATTGAATGACTGAAGTCATTAAGTCGTCGTTTACTGATATCAAAGAAAACAATTCTGATAACCTAAATTAAGAGCTCATGAAATATTATAATTCATTTTACTACTTGAAACCTCATATCTGTGAATAGGAATAATATTATAAATATAAAATAATACTTGCGTTTTTCAACAATTTTCAAAAATTGTTTCTAAAAATGAAAACTAAATAGTACCCATAACGGCATAACAAATTCACAACCCAAAGTCGGTTCTTGGTCTTACAACTGCAGGGTGTCATATAAAGGGTTCGGGGAGGGGGGGGTTGCTTGCAGTGTTGCACACCCAGTTCCTCCCCTCCGTGAGTGTGTACTCCTATATCTATAGTCTATAATATATTTATTTATTTGAAATTCATACATTGAATACTGGGCTCCACTGAGAACTCGTGGGGGTGCCCAGGAGTTCTTTTATAGCACTTTTATAAAATAATTTAGATTACATTTAGGCCAAACAAAATCTTTATAAAGTAACATTGGAAATTTACAAGACATGAAGCAATAAAAAAAATTACAGAGAAAAAATACATAAGTTTAAATAATAATATTAAAAAAAAATAAATAATCAAGTACGTGAAAACATAAATAAATTTAAATAACAAAAAGATAAATAATAATAATATTATTAAATAAAGAATTACAAATCACATCTTTAATATCAACATAGATAAATATTATTTAATAATTCTATACAATTTCATTGAAGTCTAATAACCAAAGCGAAATTCTTTTTTTTTTTTAATAATTTAGGTGGGAGATTAAGGATATATTATGTAGGTATTTTATTCAATACCTTGGTACCAATTATTTTAAATTGTCTTCCTGGTGTGCTTTTCTTTGACCAATTTACTATAATAATAGTCGTTTTTAGAATATCTAGTATTTATGCCATGTGATATAGGAGTTATCAAATTGTGTATTTTTTTTTTTTTTAGAAATATAGCGATTGTTCTATAGTATAATTTTTTAATCGACAGCGATTTCAAATCTTTATACAATGTTTCAGCGGGGAATCTTAGATTTTTGAGCCATTTTCAAAATTCGATTTTGACAAATTTGTAGTTCCGATAAAACGTTGTTATCAAATGCTACGTGTATTACACACACACACACACACACTACACGATTGCGTGTGTAGAATATAATGTCGTATTGTACACAAAACAAACGAACCGACGACGATGACGAACGACCGACGACGGCGGATGGAGTCGTTATTAAATCTCGGCAGTTTATAAGCCGTGCGCGCACCACCACCACCCACGAAACCCCGGAGGAGCTCGTGTTATATATTGTATATTGTCGGAAACGTGTCGTGCGAAAGGGGTAAAATGATGACGTGACCCCGAGGCTATCCTCGTATTCGCACGCACGCACACACACACACACACACACAAACACGTATAGACACTGTGCACACACACACACTCGCGCTGCACACTTATAGTCGTCGAATACTTTACCCGGAAAACATCAAATCGTTCAACCCCACCCGACCCGTGAATGAACGCAGAAAAGGTTATTATTATTATTATTATTATTATGTTTTCCAACAAACACGCGAATCCACGTGTGTGTGTGTGTGCGTTTGCCGTAGGAAATCGCACGATTTTACCCCAAAAATTTCCCGGAGGTCTATTATACAATATAATATTATATATATATATATATATAGGTGTATTATACTACTGTACACAACACAAAGGGTCCTTGAAGAGCGAGGCGGTGCGCGGTGTGGAAAACGTCGTCGTCGTCGTGTCGTCGTACACGTGTTTTGTTTCGCGTTATTACGCATTATTATTATTATTATTATTATTATTGTTACACGCGCTGTTCTCGACGTCTGCAGCAGCACAAGTTTGGAAACGTTTTGATTGCTGCAATACACGAAATAATACACGTACACACCGAGTTCCGTGTTACGATATACCCGCGCTAGAGCGTGGCGCAACCGAGGGGGGGGGTGTTTTTTTGGTGTCTGGACATCCCCCTTAAACCATCATATATTTTATGGAAATTTTATTCAATATTTTTATTTAATATTTTTTTTTTTTGAAAAAAAAAAAAAATCATTTTAACTATACCTACAATATTATAACATCTATTGTTTCAGAAATAAACTTGTAACATGCTTTAAAAATTCATATCGTTGAATAAATGCAACGCTAAATTGTATTTATCTACAATTTATTAATAACATTATAAAAATCTATTCTACTAGAAATTTTTACTTAAAAATAATTAATTCGTAAAAAAAATCAAAGAGTTCTTTTGGTGTCCATTAACATTGATTATAATTTCATATTGAAATAATTATATAAATACCCAGGGCCGGATTTAGGGTTGTGGGTGCCCCAGGGCGCTCTATTAACGACAGTATGAGAATTTTTTTTTTTTGATATTTGCTTATATCAAACAAACTTTCAATTTTTTAACATATTTAAAATTTGAATTTTCCGTTATACACTTTTATAGTTGAAAATAATCAATGATAACCGACGTTGGCCCCTCGGCACTCGGCAATATTATATAAAATGTATTTTTGAACAAATGATAAGCATGAAGTAACACTATTTGGTTTTAATAATCCGTGATTGTAAATAACAAAAATAATAATACAGATAGGAACAAAGGAACAAAAAAATATTTTTAATAGAAACTGAATATTATTTTTATCAGTAAATAAAACTTTTATCGATACATTTTTAATAGTAGCAAAATATATAATAATAGGTACTTAATAAGCCACACGACTCTTACAAAATATTGAAATGTACGTTTGGCCGTTTGGTCAATAATAAGTGAAATTGTTTTCGAAAAAAACGTATTTTAAAAACTCGCAACAAAATCTACTGCTTAATAGTGAATGCACTGATTTTGTGGGGGCCCCACATAAATGTTATTTTGTGGGGGCTTCTGGACCTGGGCCAGTCGGAAAAATTGGGGGGGTTTTTTTTTTTTTTTTTGCTTATTTACACGTTTTGAAACAAAATTTGTAGGCTATATTTTTTACAGTTCATACCACCTTACTAATATTTCTCGACGCCTTTGATAACATCTCGATATTGATTTTATATCGTTAAATTATTATACATTGGAATCACAGTTCCATGCATCGCGCGACTGGTAGATGATCGGGTAGGTGGTGTGACGGAATGCGCGTATCAATAACAATAATATGTAATTATATTATTCTTCCGCCTCCGTACAAGAGACGATTTATAAATCAAACGGGAGCGTAGCGGTGTAATAAATACTCTACAACACCCGAGATAAATACGAAGCGGAGTTCGTGAATTGGTAACAATTACAGCGTTTTGTGATAAATAAATAAACGACGGCGAATAAATCATAAGACCCGCCGACTAGCTACTATTATACGCGTATCATGTTATTAAAAATTTAGAGGTGTCTCGAAAGTACTGTGAAAAAAAAAAATTCACGAGCGTTTGTTTTATAATTACATCGTTAAGGGTTGATGTAGGTACGTATTCGAATTATACGGGGTGTATCCATCTCAAAATAATAGGACGGCTATCGTCTTTTCGCGGCTAATGGTATCAATGACGTAACAGGATTTTTTTTTTCTCTTACAGACATTCAATTCCTTATCAATTACAATAAACTACCTAAACAACAAACGAAAGTCACGTTATTTGTATTCATTGCATTCATATTTTCATATAACGTAAATACTGCCGAATAATTAATCAATGATTAATAGACACTCAATAATTTATAACGAGTTGTTTTTTTTTTTTTATTTTTTAGTGTTGATTAATGATTGATTCATGTATACCATACTTATATTTGTACTCAATGATCTCTATGAATTCTCGAACGAACATCTATGTCGGTGGTTCTCAACGGGGGCGATATCACTACCCCCAGAGGACGGTAAACAAGTTTTGGGCCGTAGGGTGGTGTTCACCATGATATAACATTTATAAATAAATCTCTTAGTGACTATTGAAACACAACAGATTTGTAATCCAAAAAAAAAAGCCGGACATACTTCGCGCGATGGATGTACTTCGCACGACGGGTGGTATTCTCTTGACGGGCGTATTAAATTTTAAAGAAACGATAAATCATTTCTTCAGTAAAACGATTCTGAACGAAGGAAGTTAATAATATAAGAAAAAAAAAAAAAAATATTCGAAAAATGTCCAAAATTTTTTTTCACATTTTCAAAATTTTCTTTATTGGATTTTCTATCTGTTTAAATTTTCATAAAATTCTGATCAAAAAATGATGGTTTTCGAGTCGTTTTT
>JAIPRM010013911.1:0-11083 GCA_025469315.1 Stegophylla sp. TES_Ste_2020
GGAAAAATGACCTCTTTAAAGTACCATCTGGGTATGATTCCGGTTCTATAGAGATATTGATCGAAACTTTTGGTCCAGTATTTCTATACGAAAAAGTGTTTAAAGAAAGAGAAAAAAAAAGAAAAAAAATAAAAAAAAATAAACATCATTGTAAAATCATAAGCTTCTTCACTTCGTTCAGAATCTAAAACAAAATACCTTATGTCTCAGACCTTATGTCTGAACAATGTTACACAGAGTGAGTGAAATTCGTAAATCATAAGTGTAATAAATGGACATTTTATATTCACCTAAATTATTAAATTGTATTATATGACTAAATAATAATGCTAGATAATTAAATTAATAAAATAATTCATTTAAATGGTGAATATTATAATATTATTATATATACTGAATAGTATTTAACTATTTGTTAATAAATATGTTAATACGAATCAGTCCATAAACATTAATCTAAGTCTATAAATAATAAAAACAATTAAGGCTTTAATAAGGTTAACAATTAATTAACATAATGCTTGGCACTGATAATTCTATGCATGTAATTTGTAATAAAAAGGAAGTTCAGAATACAATTTTATTTATACAAAATGAAAAAAACATTTCTTATTTTTAAATGCAAAGTGGCTTGATTTAATTTTATTTAAATTTATTAAGAAAGTTTAAAATCTAGTTGATAGATATTAATGTTTTTAAATATATTATACATTAAAAAAATCATTAGATTTGATTAACATGAACTTTTTCTACTAAAATTAATAACATTTAATGTATATATAATGTGCATATTGATTCTTGACCACATTTCACCTTGTACGATAATAGTTTTTATTTATACTTTTTTTTTCATAATTTCTTCGAAATAATAAAAGGTCATTACTTAAAAATTTCGTGTGGGGCCAAAATGTTAAATTTTTTCAGAATATAACCATTGCTATGGTGAAAATCAAAAAAAAAAAAAATAAACATTATGATAACTTTGACAACAGAAATCGATTTTTCACCAATTCGTGTATGAGATTATAATTGAGATTACAAAACACACAAAAATTTTGATAAAATCGTCACCATCATTTTGAAATTATACTGAAACCAATTAATTATCGTATGAGGTAAATCATGGTAAAAATGAATGCAATCCGAAGACCAGAACTGGTTAAGATGGCCGAAAAATAACTTGCAAAAGACGCTTATATTGATAGCATAGTCTTATTGTTAGATCTGTATATGATTATAAACTAACTTCTGTCCCGCCTTCTATTTTATTAAACGTATAATATATTCTTTTATTGTCCGTGTTAAAGGTTCACACAAACTTCACTCAAGTTTTGAAACTGTTCCGTCACTCTTTAAGAAAACGTATGTAGTCATGTTAGGTTGGACGGTAATATATTTGTTAAGATCAGAGTCATTTGACAACTTCACTATTATAACAACAATATTCGGGATATCATTTAATAAATCTTCTGCAAATTCATATAATTCTCTTCGGGTAGCAAATCTGTGATTAGCATATACGAGTATAATCAGGAAGTGTTTCTGTTTAGCGAGAATGACTTGAGCTTCAAGAACTTCATCAGAATCTGCAAATAGGTTTTTGTCTGTGGATTTTTTAAAGTCCTCTTCAAAAATATTAAAGTCGATTAAACAATTTGATTTATAATCCAATCTATAATCCGACGCCTACATGTGTAACCCATTACTCTGTGGTATGAATAAAATAAAGATAGTCGTATGACAAGTTTCGATGTTATATGAATCTCTAAAATTCTGAATTTCCCCAGTTAAAAAAACAATATCAGGGTATTTTTTTACTAAATCTCTAAATTTATCATACTCAACGAAGTTAGGATTAGAATAAATAAAAAAAGCAACTAAGCTAGACGCTGCATTATTCATTTTTGATTGAAGATCCGTTTTGTTTTCAACTTCTCCATAATAATTCGGTTCATTCCACTCAACCGTTTTAACTGATTCTTCCGTTACAAATGACTCTGCAGATATTAATTTAACCTGAAACAAAGCATTCCCAATTGATCGTATTTGTTCCGAATGCAAAATAATGTACAAATTTGTCATTCTGCATTTCATTTGTTAATGAATTATCTCTAAATGCTAAAAATTAATCGGGAATTCGTCTAGCATTAAAACCTGATTAAAATAGATTCGCTTTATTAAATGAAAAATATTGAAAAAAATGTGTGTACTTCACTCGTCGGGGTGTTCATCGCACCTTGGATGGGATACACTTCACGATGACGGGTGTATTGAATTTAGGGTTCTCAATTTGAAATATTTAACTTGAAATATTTCAGGTGAAGTATGTCAAAATTGAAAATTTCACTCTTCGTGAAATATTTCGATGAAATTGTGAAATATATTATTTTTTTCCTGATAATCTGCAGATGTCATAATTGTTTCGTATTGAGAATTGAAACTTTATTAACCAGTCGATTACAACACTAAAGATGTGATTTTCCTAATAGAAGCTTCACAATCTGACTATGATATCGATTTTCAAATACCTAATATATACCAAAAAAAAATTTTTTGTAATTAAAAATAACTTAATACAGTTCTCTTATAATCAATTTAAATAGATGTGAATAGTTTTGATGATATTTACAAAATATTTTATGTCTAAAATACCTACTATTCAATTAGATCGATATTATTGTATTTGTGTAGAGATGATAAGTATTCCTTGGATCATCTCGAGAAAAAAATAAATAAAAAGGAATAGAACAGAAATTCCATTTAAATTTGAATTTATTGAAAACAATAAATTATAAATGCAAGTCTAGTTAAGAATTAGTTTGTATACATTTATATGATTCAGTTTAGGCTGTCATAAGGTTATTACTTATCGTAAATTGAGAAGATTAAAAAGAAACATAAAATTAATAAAAAGTAAAAGTTACAAAACTACTAATTTATGTAAGAATAAAAAACTATGGGCATAATTCAATAATAAATAATAAATTTTTTGTATTTTAAATTTTCATACAATAGACATACTTATAATATTCCTAAACACGTTCATTGTTCTTTCTTCTTAATTATATATGTACATTGTACATATCATTTTGGATTTTTTTTTATTTTTCACGTGAATGAAATATTTCATGAAAGTTTCGTGAAATATTTCAAGAAAATAAATTACATGAAATTTTAAAACCCTAATTAAACGATTTTTCTTTTATTTCTTCAATAATACGATTCTGAACAATGAAAGTTAAGAATAGAAAAAACGTGTACATTTTTGCGCATGTTCCACCATAAAACAAAATTATAACAAAATACGACAAGCCCTGTACAATGTTATACAGAGTGAGTAATATTCGTAAATCATAAGTGTGATGAAGTGACGTTTTATATGCACCTAAATTATTATATTGTATTATATGCCTAAATATGAGCATCATCAAGGATCGATAATAAAATAAATAAAATAATTCGTTTTACTGGTGAATGTTATAATATTACTATATACAATGAATAGTATGTAACTATTTATTAACAAATATTTTTACACAAATAACTCCATAAACATAATTTAACTCCATAAATAATAAAAACAATTAAGACTTAAATAAGGTTAACAATAAATTAACATATTGCTTCGCACTGATAATTGTATGCATGTAATTTGTAAAAAAAAGAATTAAGAATACAATTTTGTTTTTGAAAAATAAAAAATAAACAATTCTTATTTTTAATCACAAAAAGTCTCGAATTAATTTCATTTAAAATTCTTAAGAATGTTAAAAATCTAGTTTATAGATATAAATATTTTTAAATAATATGTTACATTAAAAAAAATCATTGATTTACATGTAGTTTTTCTACTAAAATTAATAATAGTTAATGTATTTATAATATAATACGCGCATTAATTATTGACCACATCTCACCATGTACAATAATAGTTTTTATTTATTTTTTTTACTTTTTTTTTTTTTAATAACTTCTTCGAAATGATAATGGGCCCCTACTTAAATTTTAGTGTGAGGCACAAAATGTTAAATGATTTCAGAATAATATATTCATCGCTATGGTGACAATCCAAAAAAAAAAAAAAAAATTAAATATTATAATCACCATGACAACAGATATCGATTTTTCGACATTGTAACAAAGAGGATATGCGTATGAGATTATAATTATTAAGATAACGAAACGTACCAAAATTTTAATAGAATCATTTACATAATTTTGAAAATATGCTGAAACCACATCATTATCGTACGAGGTAAATCATGGTAAAAAATAAAAAATAAAAACAATCCTAAGACCAGAACTGGTTAAAATTGCCGAAAAATAACTTGCAAAGGACGCTTACGTTGATAGTATAGACTCATTATTAGATCTGTATATGATTATAAACTAATTGCTGCCCCGCCTTCTATTTTATTAAAAGTGTAATATAATCTTTTATTTTCCGTGTAAAAGGTCCACAAAAACTTCCCTGAAGTTTTGTATATGTTCCGTTACTCTTTAAGAAAACGTATGTAGTCATATTAGGTAGGACGGAAATAAATTCTTTAAGACCAGGGTCATCTAAAAAATACACTCTTATAACAACAATATTCGGGAAATCATGTAATAAATCTTCAGAAAATGCATTTAATTCTCTTACGGATGTTGAATCATAGTCGGGATATACGAGTACAACCAGGACATGTTTCTTTTGAGCGAGAATAATTTGAGCTTCAAGAACTCGTAAGGAATCTGCGTATAAGCTTCGGTCTGTGAATTTTTTTATGTCCTCTTCATATACATCATATTCGATAAAAGAGTTTAAAGTATATATCGATGAACGGTACGACGCCTGCACGTGTAACCCATTACTCTGTGGTATGAATAAAATAAATATAGTCCTATCGCTAGTTTCAATATTATATGCATCTCTAAAATTCCAAATTTTCCCCGATAAAAAAACAACATTTGGGTATTTGTTTACTAATCTTATAAATTCATTAAACATAACGAAGTCAGGATTAGAATCAATAAAAAAAGCAACTAATCTGGACACTACATAATTCAATTTTGATTGAAGATCCAATTTGTCTGTAACTTCTCCAAAATAATTTCGTCCATTCAACTGAACCGTTGTACCTTTTCCTTCCGTTTTTAATGGCATTGTTATTAATTTAATCTGAAACAAATCATTACCCATTAATCGTATTTGTTCCAAATGCAAAATAATGTACAAAATTGTCATTCTGCATTTCATTTGTTAATGCATTATCTGTAAATGCTTTAAATTAATTGGGAATTTATCTAGCATTAAAACCTGATTAAATAGATTCGCTTTAATAAATGAAAAAAACATTGAAGAAAAAGTGTGTACTTCACTCGCCGGGGTGTTCTTCGCACTTTGGATGGGATACACTTGACGGGTGTATTGAATTTTAAAGAACCGATAAATTATTTCTTCAATAATACCATTCCGAACGAATGAAGTTAATGGATACAAAAAACGTGTACATTTTTGCGTATGCTCCACCATAAAACCAAACTATAATAAAATACGACAAGCGCTGAACAATGTTATGTAGAGTGAGTGAAATTCGTAAATCATTAGTTTGATGAAGTGACTTTTTATATGCACCTAAATTATTATATTGTATTTTATTATTATGCCTAAATAATAAAGCTAATAATAATAATAATGCTCAATAGTTAAATAAATAAAATTATTCATTTTATTGGTAAATGTTATAATATTATTATATACACTGAATAATATGTAACTATTTATTAACAAAAGGGGTTTACACAAATTACTCCATAAATATTATCTAAGTCTATAAATACTAAAAACAATTAAGGCTTGAATAAGGTTAAAAATTAATTATTATATTGTTTCACACTGATAATTGTATGCATATAATTTTTAATAAAAAGAATGAAGTAATAACATTTAATGTATATATAATGTGCATATTGATTATTGACCACATTTCACGTTGTATGATAATAGTTTTTATTTATGCTTCTTTTTTAATAATTTCTTTAAAATAAAAAAATGTCATTACTTAAAAATTTCGTGTGAGGCCAAAATGTTAAATTTTTTCAGAATAAATCCATTACTATGGCGAAAATCGAAAAAAAAAATAAACATTATAATAACTTTGACAACAGAAATCGATTTTTCACCATTTTTACAGAGAGTATATGTGTATGAGATTATAATTAAGATACGAAATGTACCAATGTTTTTATTGAATCGTCACCATAATTTTGAAAATATTCTGAAACCGCATAATTTTTGTACGATGTAAATCTTGGTAAAAAATGAATGCAATCCTTAGACCCAGAACTGGTTAAAATTGCCGAAAAGTAACTTGCAAAGGACGCTTACATTGATAGCATAGACTTATCCTTAGATCTATATAAGATTACGAACTAAATTCTTCCCCGCATTTTGTTTCATTGAACGTATATATTCTTTTATTTTCCGTGTTAAACCGTTATTCAAACTTCCCTCAAGTTTTGAAACTGTTCCGTCACTCTTTAAGAAAACGTATGTAGTAATGTTAGGTTGGACGGTAACATATTTGTTAAGATTAGCGTAACATGGCAAGTTCAATATTATGACAACAATATTCGGGATATCATTTAATAAATCTTTTGCAAATCCATTTAATTCTCTTCGGGTAGCAAATTGGGGATTGGCATATACGAGTATAACCAGGAAATGTTTCTTCTTAGCGAGAATAATTTGAGCTTCAAGAACTTTTTCAGAATCTGCATATAGGATTTGTCCCGTGAATTTTTTAAAGGTTTCTTCAAAGATATTTAATGTGATTAAATAATTAATGCCCCAATGAAATCTACGGTCCGACGCTTTCTTGTGTACCCGATTACTCTGTGGTATGAATAAAATAAATATAGTCTTATAAAGAGTTTTAATATTATATGCATCTCTAAAATTCCAAATTTTCCCCGATAAAAAAACAACATTTGGGTATTTTTTTACTAAATCTCTAAATTCGTCACACCCAACGACGTTAGGATTAAAAAAAATAAAAAAAGCAACTAAGCTGGACGCTTCATTATTCAATTTTGATTGAAGATCCAATTCGTCTGTAACTTCTCCATAATAATTCGGTTCATTCAACTGAACCGTTTTAACTGATCCTTCCGTTTGTAATGACGCTGATAATAATTTAACCTGAAACAAAGCATTTCCCAGTACTCGCATTTGAACCAATGAATGAAAAATAATGTAAAAAATTGTCATTTTGCATTTCATTTGATAATGCATTATTTTTAAATTCTTTAAATTAAATGGGAATTCGTCTGACATTAGATTCACGTTAATAAACGAAAAACGATGAAAAAAAGTGTGTACTTCACTCGCCGGGGTGTTCTTCTCACCTTGGATGGGATACATTTGTCGGGTGTATTGAGTTTTATAGAACCGATAAATTATTTCTTCAATAATACCATTCTGAACGAAGGAAGTGAATAATATAAAAAACGTGTACATTTTTGCGCATGCTCCACTCGTGTATTTCCACTTCGCCAAAACCGGTTTTAAATTTAAAAAACCGGATTTTAAACGAATTGAAAAAAAATTCCCATTTCGCCGAAAAATTTATAGAGTTACTAATACTGTAAATTATTCAAGTTTATACACACAGTTATGTTTTTAACTTAAAAATAATTGTAACCTATTATTATTTTAATTATCTTTGATTATTTGGATTCTGTTATTTACCACTTTCACTTGAAGTAAATTAGTAACATTCTTTTATATTATATAGTATTAAGAATTATATGCATATATTTTTTAAATTTATTATTGTTGTATGTTTCAAATAACAAATAATGATTATTATTATGAATTCTTTTAATTTATTAAAATTGTTTGTACAACACAATTATTTTATAGAAAACATTCGCTCTTTTGATGTTTAGTCATTTTAATTTTGTTTTGTATTTAACTTAAAAATAATTTTAATCTTTTATTATTTTAAT
Source organism: Stegophylla sp. TES_Ste_2020 (assembly GCA_025469315.1). Taxonomy (NCBI): domain Eukaryota; kingdom Metazoa; phylum Arthropoda; class Insecta; order Hemiptera; family Aphididae; genus Stegophylla; species Stegophylla sp. TES_Ste_2020. The sequence continues at coordinate 7,993 of JAIPRM010013911.1, forward strand.
TATCTGTAACAAAAAGTTTACTCCTTTATGTATAATATTTATTACTAGTTATTTATAATGTTTTCGAAGTTAACAATTAATTTATTGCTTAGCACTGATATTTCTATGCGTGTAATTTGCAATAACAAGAATGAAATTAAGAATACAATTTTATTTTTACAAAACAATAAATCATTTCTTATTTTTAAACACAAAATAGCTTGAATTAATTTTATTTAAATTTATTAAGAATGTTTAAAATCTAGTTGAGATATTAATATTTTTAAATATGTTACATTACAAAAAATCACTAGATTTGATTACATGTACTTTTTCAATTAAAATTAATAATATTTAATGTATATTATATAATGTTCAAAGTGCATATTAATTCTTGACCACATTTCACCATGTACGATAATAGTCTTTATTTTTTATTTTTTTAATAATTTCTTCGAAATGATAAAGGACCCCTACTTAAAAATTTCGAGTGAGGCCCAAAATGTTAAATGTATTCAGAATATATCCATTGCTATGGTGAAAATCAAAAAAAAAAAAAAATAGTATAATAACTATGACAACAGAAATCGATTTTTCGCCATTTTTACAAAGAGGATTTAAGTATGAGATTATAATTAAGATTACGAAACGTGGCAAAATCTTGATAGAATCATTTACATCATTTTGAAAATATGCCGATACCATATAATTATCGTACGAGGTAAATCGTGGTAAAAAAAAAAAAATGAATACAATCCTAAGACCAGAACTGGTTAAAATTGCGGAAAAATAACTTGCAAAGGACGCTTACATTGATAGCATAGACTTAATATTAGATCTGTATATGATTATGAACTAACTTCTGCCCCGCCTTCTAATTTATTAAACTTGTGATATATTCTTTTATTGTCCGTGTTGAACGTTCACACAAACTTCTCTCAAGTTTTGAAACTGTTCCGTCACTCTTTAAGAAAACGTATGTAGTCATGTTAGGTTGGACGGTAATATATTTGTTACGACCAGTGTCTTTTAATAAATTTACTCTTATAACAACAATATTCGGGAAATCGTGTATTAAATCTTCAGAAAATGCTTTTAATTCTCTTACGGAAGCATAATTATAGTTGGGATATAAGAGTACAACCAGGGCATGTTTCTTTTTAGCGAGAATAATTTGAGCTTCGAGAACTCTTTCGGATTTTGCATATAGGCTTCGTTCTGTGAATTTTTTAATTTCCTCTTCATATACATCATATTCGATATAAGAGTTTAAAGTATATTTCGATGTACGGTACGACGCCTGCACGTGTAACCCATTACTCTGTGGTATGAATAAAATAAATATAGTCTTCTCACGAGTTTTAATATTATATGCAGCTCTAAAATTCCAAATTTTCCCCGATAAAAAAACAACATTTAGGTATTTTTTTACTAAATTTCTAAATTCATTAAACTTAACGAAGTCAGGATTAGAATAAATAAAAAAAGCAACTAAGCTGGACGCTTCATTATTCAATTTTGATTGAAGATCCAATTCGTCTGTAACTTCTCCATAATAATTCGGTTCATTCAACTGAATCGTTTTAACTGATCCTCCCGTTTCCAATGACGCTGATGTTAATTTAACCTGAAACAAAGCATTACCCAGTACTCGTATTTGTTCCGAATGCAAAATAATGTACAAAATTGTCATTCTGCGTTTCATTTGATAATTTAATTTAAATTCTTTAAATTAATCGAAAATTCGTCTAGCAATAGATTCGCTTTAATAAATGAAAAACAATGAAAAAATGTATGTACTTCACTCACTGGGGTGTTCTTCGCACCTTGGATGGAATACACTTGACGGGTGTATTGAATTTTAAAGAACCGATAAATTAAATAATACGATTCTGAACGATAGAAGGTAATATTATAAAAAACGTGTATATTTTTATGCATGCTCCACTGATGTATTCCCACTTCTCCGAAACCGGGTTTTAAATTTAAAAAAACAGGTTTTAGACGAATTGAAAAAAATTCCCATTTCGCCGAAAAAATTGTAGAGTTACTACTTCTATAAATTATTTAAGTTTATACACAGAGTTTTGTTTTTAACTTAAAAATAATTGTAACCTATTATTATTTTAATTATCTTTGATTCCTTTAATTTATTAAAATTGTTTGTAAAACACAATTATTTTATAGAAAACATTCGCTCTTTTGGCGTTTAGTCATTTTAATTTTGTTTTGTTTTTAACTTGAAAATAATTTTTATCTATTCTTATTTTAATTATCTGTAACAAAAATATTACTCTTATATATATAATATTTATTACTAGTTATTTATAATGTATTTGGAGTGTTAAATATCGATAATTCCTGTTCAAATTAAAATTATTTGTTTTGCTATTATTATTCTAGATATCACATTATTTTGTTAGTTTTATTCTTTAGTAGATTATTATTATACTAATATTTTAGAATTTTAGTATGCACTGAAAAACTTTTTTGGGGGATTCGTCGAAATGGGAATAAACCGCTCCACCATAAAACCAAACTATAACAAAATATGACAAGCGCTGTACAATGTTATACAAAGTGAGTGAAATTCGTATATCATTAGTATGATGAATGGACATTTTATACGCACTTAAATTATTATATTGTGTTATGTGCCTAAATATGAGCATCATCAAGGCTCGATAATTAAATTAATTAAATAATTAATTTAAATGGTGAATATTATAATTTTATTATATACATTAAATAGTATATAACTATTTATTAATACATAATATGTTAACACGAATTACTCCATAACAGTATCTAAGTCTATTAATAATAAAAACAATTTAGGCTTTAATAAGGTTAACATTTAATTAACATATATTGCTTCGCACTGATAATTGTATGCATGTAATTTGTAATAAAAATAATAAAGTTAAGAATACAATTTTATATTTACAAAATATTAAATCATTTCTTATTTTTAAACACAAAATGGCTTGAATTAATTTTATTTAAATTTATTAAGAATGTTTAAAATCTAGTTGAGATATTAATATTTTTAAATATGTTACATTACAAAAAATCACTAGATTTGATTACATGTACTTTTTCAATTAAAATT
>JAIPRM010013912.1:0-11080 GCA_025469315.1 Stegophylla sp. TES_Ste_2020
TAAAGAGGTCATTTTTTGAATTTCTCAATTCTTCAATTTCTTTTTTGGAAAAAAACTACCCGAAATTTGACAAAAAAGACTCGGAAACCATCATTTTTTGATCCGAATTTTATGAAAATTTAAGCATAGATAGAAAATCCTATAAAAAAGATTTTGGCGCAAGAAAATTTTGAAAATGTGAAAAAATAAATTTTGGACATTCTTTGAAAATTTTTTTTTTTCTTATATTATTAATTTCCTTCGTTCAGAATCGTTTTACTGAAGAAATGATTTATCGTTTCTTTAAAATTTAATACGCCCGTCAAGAGAATACCATCCGTCGTGCGAAGTACACCCATCGTGCGAAATATGTCCGGCTTTTTTGTAATTTGTGTGTGTCGTAATTTCAAATATAAAAACATTGTGTATAATATAATAAACATCAAAATATTTTATATTCGTATACGTTATATATTATATTATAATTGCGTTTATTGATTAACTCGTTTTGGGAAAATTTTATCAACATTTCCGTATTATATTAGGAAATATAAATACAGTAAAATACAGTATTATTATTATAATATTATTACTCAGGTTCTTAAAATTATTTTTTGTACCTCTTTGTACCTCTCCTGTTACTTACAAATACTGTAAAAAATTTGTATTAATTAAAACTATTTCTCGAAATTGAAATAATTGATTTCTGATAAAAACTTTTGTTGCATAAAACAAAAATACGTCTGAAGTTTCACTTTTAAAATTTATTGATTTCAATAGTTTTATTTTGATTTTCACATATTTAAGGGGCTAGAATAACCAAATTTTGATTTCATTCTAATGCTGAAAATTTCAAAATTTTTTTCCTTTTATGCGCATAACAATGGAAATGACTGGATTAATATGCGGAACGACTTTCTGAAAACGGAACAAAAAGCGTCCGGTTCAAAGTTTTTCGGGGCAAGGGAGCAACGGTGCTCAAAAATGAGGCAATCCCTTTTTTAACGGAACGTCACCCCCTAATTTACTAGATTATGCAATTCTAAGTGTCATGATAAGGACGAATTAATATAAAATATGGAAGTTACATTTAAGTAAGTTTAATTTAATTGCATCATATTATTTCTTTCTTTTATCAGGAATTGTCATCAATAATTAATTATCGACATTAATTCCTTACTAAATCAGGCATTTTTGTTATTCACTAATCGTTGTCAGCATTGACTAAATGTAATTTTTTCCGGTAACATATTATATATTTATATATATAGCCTTCTATAGAAAAATTAAATGATTAAAATTTACAGTTTCTATTTATAATCGTGATGTTTGAACAAGGAGTAAAGTTTAATTGACATTTTTTTTTTCTTTTAAATAACCAAATTTTAAGAATATATTTTTTTAAAACGCTAAAAGTCATGATAAAGTTTTTGAACAATATTTTTATATCTTTTTATTAAACTCAGAAAAAAAAAAATCTATACAAACTATAGGGTATATGAATAATATGTAGAATAATATTTTTTGGTAATTTTTGTTATTTACTCGATGAGAGTCTGTAGTGGACAAAGGCGATTCGATTCCATATTTGCCATGATTTCGCTTCGTTGTTTGTAACAACTGAAATACAATAATACTGCCAGAGTTCAAAATATTCAACATTGAATAAGTTCTTGTTATGGAGGAGGATTCGGTGAATCGGAAGAAAACAGATATTAAGAATAAAAGTTTCATCTTGTAAATACAAAAGCTGCAGAGAGTATATTAAAAACTTTATATTTTATGATAAGAAAAAGGCGAGCAAAGAACTAGAAAACAATGAGTGACATATTTTAGAATCTTAGTGTACTTAATTTTTAGAAAAATATATTATACATAATCGATTTGGTCGATAAGGTATTACTTTTGATCAAATTTCAAATATAATATATAATATACAATTAACAAAATTATTTGTGTGCTTTAATGGAATTGAAATAAGCTTTTTTAAATTTTATTTACACGAATATAGGTATTCAGTTATCGACTTATTACGATTTTCTATTTTGTTGTTACTGAGGTAGCATTTAAATAGACCTTCTTGAAAAGATAAAGCCATTTTAAATAAATGCAGGTTTTATACTTGATATATTTAAATTTGAATAATGATACACTCGATGAACAATTGATATTTTTAAACCTTGAAATTTTCTTTGTCCAACCACATTACATTATTTATATACATAAGTATTATGCTTCTATTATAATTAGTACTATTTGTAAGCATTCACACTCACAATACGTGATTTATTTATTACTAAGAATCTAACAAATAATAATTTGCAATACAATTTAAATTCATTACACGTATTATCATTTCGTTTGAAAATTAAATTCTCCCTTTATTCTAAATTGAAATTAGTCATGAATGTTGTATAACATACACAATGGTTAGATTATGTTATGATTGACTACAATAGTCTTTTACTTCAATATTATTAATCTAAAGAAACATTATTTGGTTACTTGGGGTTCAACGATTAAAGATAAATAAACAGTTATGGTAAGTATTAAATTTAGATTTTTAGGTATTTAAAAAAAAAAAAAAAAAATTACAGATTAAACGCATTAATATTTATTGAAAAAATGTTGGTACAGATAGATTAGGTAATCAGTATTTTAATATTGTGATGGACAATTTTAAATTCTGAGTGGAGCGAAGAAGCTAGTGTTTTTACAATGATGATTATATATTTTTACTTTTATTTATTTATTTTCTTTTTATGTGTTCACGTTTTCGTAAAGAAATAATTGTCAAAATGTTTCGACCAGCAACTTTTTGAATTCCAAAATGCCTCTAGACGGTACTTTTAAGTGGTGATTTTTCACAATTCTCAATAGTTTTCTCAAAATTTGGAAACATTTTAAAATAAACTTATTGAAAATTTAAATATAGTTAGACAATATAGATAATATGAAAAATATTTTGCTGCAAGAAAATTTCAAAAACGTAAAAAAAAAAAAAATTGACAAATTAAGTAAAATTGTCTTTAATAAACTGAAGCTCCACTCTGAATCGTCTAATCGAAGAAATTATTTCAATAAATCATTTCTTTAAAATTCAATACACCCACGAGAATATCCCTCTCGAGGAGTGAAGAATATCCAAGGTGGGAAGTTCGTTTTTTTTTTTTATGTGTGCACTGTAGACGTTTTTGTATAGAAATGTAGTAATACGCTTCCGAAAGTTTCGAACAGCAATTTTTGGAATCAGAATTTTTCTCTAAAATAGAAGTATCTAGTAGAATCTAGATTGTACTTTTGAGGTGTCATTTTTTTTAAATTCCTAAGTAAAATGTAAATAATTAAGTATAGAGTAGAAATTAAGAAGTAGAAATTACAAAGTAGAAATTTAGCACATAATTTAATTTAAGAAATATCGCCACGAAATTATTGGTGCTATTATGTTGTGTGATAAATAAAAACGGACTGAACAGTGCATTGTCACTATTAATTATTATTGTTAATTTAGTTATCTACTTAATTTCCCCTTAATTTGTTTGGTATAGAATGTTTAATTATATAGAGTTTTTGATATTTTTGTTAGTGATATAATGTTTTAGAATCATTCATATTTGAAAACAATACTATTATAATTTATTAAGTCATTCAAAAATATTTTTTTTTGTTTTGGTTTATTTGAGAATTATGTATACTTGGAATACTATTACTAATATACATACATGTACATAATATGAAATCTATACATCTGTTTACAGTTTTTATTGAAACATCATCATAGGACGTGGGTAGTTAACTACTATTTAGGCTCATTGGAGTACTATTATATTAGTTATAATGTATATCAAGGGTTCTCAACCTTTTGAAGTTCGTGCCCCCCTTCCCACAACTATAAGACTGAATTATAATATGTTATATACAAAATACATATACATTATATTACATAAATACATTATGGCTTTAATTATTAATATTGGGTATTAACGTGAATATAATAGTTTAATTATGTTCTTCAGATTATTGAAAATAATATTGTTAGTTGTTATACAATGATGACCGATAATCGCATACTGACTAACAAAAAAAAAAATAAAAAATAAAAAAAACAAAATATAGAAAACCATCATAAACAATATTTTCATGTTTTGTAGTGAAATATGGTTTCATGTGAATATTTTCACGCCTCCCCTAAAATCGCGTCCCCCCAGGTTGAGAACCCTTGATGTATACGTGTACGTATTGTACGTACACGTTTAATGCTACACATGGTTTTAGAAGTTTTCCAGAGCTTGATGATTTTCGTAGTTTAAATCTTAAAGTGTACTTAACGGACATTTTGTCAAACTAAGTCTTTAGATTCACCAAGATTATCGTTTACCTCGGAAGAGGATTCGCTGTGGATTACAGTTGTACTATATTGCGAACTCTCTTGTAGAATAATAATAATGCGTACAAACTTCAGGGCTAAAAAAGTAGCCCATTTTAACAAAAAAAAAGTTTTCAACAGATAATCGACGCGAGGCGTGAGGTATTTTGTTTTGAAGTTTTTTTCTTTCTGTAAATTATGTATACAGACCTTTTACCTATTATAATTTCCTAATTTCCTTTAAACCAAAGACGGGTTTTGTATTTCAAAAATCGTATCATTATAGACGGCGGGTTCTCTGTTTTTTTTTTTTTTTTTTTTGTTAGTTTTCCAAACGCATTGTTTTGGCTGGCACTGGTGGTGGTCAGCTAATTATTAGGCGTCGGCAGTGAAAACGGAAACACGAGTAAAATTACAGAGCCGAACACGTACCACGTACGTCCTAAACAGAAGTAATATAATTATAGGATGAAATTGTACACCATTTACCGAGAAAAATCTTACACAAGGGGAGGTAACAGTCTCTCGAACGATTTTCGAAAATGAAAATTAACCGTAAGCGCGTTTCCATCGATTATTATTTAGATACATACATAATAATGTGTATACGAAAAATTTTATATTTTGAAACTATCATTAGTACGCGTTAGGAAATATTGTAACAATAATGATGTGAAATTTATAAAATGATCAAAATCGCTTCATTTAATAACTTTCTATTTGTTAATAAAAACGACATTTATATAATGTCTTTGATTTTCGTTTAATAATTCTTCGTAGACTTTTTCCAAATGTTTATTTTTCGACTCTCCGGGGATTTTTAATTGTATTGTCGTTCTTTTCGCGGAATTATGTCGTATTAAAAGTCCGTGCAACATCTGTCGAAAGTTTTTCAAACTACTCGCAGGTTTAATATGTAATTCGAAAAATGTCAAAAGCTTTCATAAATGTAAAGCATCAATAGAGCGTTCTAGAACTCTGTATTTATTTATCGTTATAGCATCGAAAATTCGGATGTTATTAACTCTCAATAACTATATCTACACTTTGACCATCTAAATTCAATAATAAAAACAAAAAAATAATTATTGTGATTTTATTCACGATTATTATTATTTGGTTTTTTCAAAGAAAACGCAAACATATACTTTTTTAAACTTCCAAATCATTCTGTGCACTTATCATAGTTTCTCCGTCTACTTGTTTGCCATCATTAAAATGCTATTGAAAATGACACTGTAATCGCATTTCTATTTTTTCCATATGTATATATACACAATACATTGTTATTGATTATTAAATTTCAAAAACTTATTGCGCACTGTACATGGGGATTTGTTACAATTTTAAAATTGGATTTATTGGCTTGTTTATAAAATTAAATATCATAACGTAATATTATTATGACGCGTTAAAACATTTAATTTGAAGAGTGATTAGTAAATGTTCATATAATAATATAAAACGTATGTTACATATACTTCACGGTACAAAATAGTTTATTACTAAATATAAAACGATTTTAGTTCAATGTTATATTTTTTCAGTTACGTCGTCGTATTTAAATTCAATTGTCATCTCTCTCAAAGTTCGCCTACTCCATTAATCTAAATTATTGCTTCATTCCACTTTCCTAAAAGGTTTCGTACTAATGTAACACAAAAACATTCCATTATATAGTAATCTCATAATGTATGTGATTCAATACAACACAACTCCTTGCTATTTTATATTATTCTATTGGAAAACAAACTTCTGTTTTCTATTATGTGTAACACACACGTGATTACGAAAAATACGTACAGTTAAATGTACATTATTATAATATTTATTATGTTTTATATATATATATAAATGCAAATTTAAATGCTCGACGGTTCTTTTAAGTATTTTAAAAATTAAACCGTGTTAATGTTAAAAAAAATAATGTCCCTAGTAATTATTATTAAACTTTTATTTTTCTTTGTAATTATTTAGATTTAAGTAAGTTATATACTTAAAATGTGTAGTGAGTAATAATATTATAAATGCACATAAAAGTGTAATGTGAGTGTCTTAAATAAATTCGAGTTTCATAGGATTTATAAAGTTCACTTGCTTCATGGAATTAATTATTATCATATTATTGATCTCAATTATTATGGTTTTATACGTTATTATATTTTAACGTTTATAGAAAATCACTAAAAAATATTTACTCATTTATTTTTTCCTCGTCTATAATTCGGTCTTAAAAAAAAAAAAAGCGTTATGTATTTTAAACATATCTTTAAAATAAAATGGTGCTTTGCTTTTGAATTTATTTTAGAATTTTTTATCTTTAATGTAAAAATGATATATGTACAATAATTAATTAAATAAAAAATTAGAAAAATGACCTCTTTAAAGTACTACGGGGATGCGATTTCTGATCTAAAACATAGCCGTGTGAAATTTTCGGACAAGTTTTTCCGTGGGAAAAATCGTTTTCACAGAGAGGTTGAAAAACAAGAAATGATCGATGTAAAACGCACTAGTTGCTCAGCTCCGATCGGGAGATCTAAAATAGAAAAATGCTGTACTTAACTCAAAATTGATCAAATCTTTTTGAAATTTTTATAAAATGTTCTCGTAGCTATTTTTAGTGGTCGGTGAAAATTTCAAGTCCCTAACTGCATTATTTTAGAATTCATGTCAAAAAGTAATTGCCAATTTTACGGAAATTTCGGTAATTGCGTATTTTGCCCTTTTTTTGTCAATTTTTCGACGGTTTTTTCGGAAAAAGTATTGAGAAATTGGAAAAATGACCTCTTTAAAGTACCATATGGGTACGATTCCGGCTCTATAGAGTTACTGATCGAAACTTTTGGACAAATACGAAAAAGTGTTTCCAGAAAGAGAAAATAAATAAATAAAAAACAAACATAATTGTAAAAAACATAAGCTTCTTTATTTCGTTCAGAATCTAAAAACACCTATAAACGACAATACTTTTGTGTGTCACTAGTTGAACGTTTTTTTAGATTCTGAACGAAGTGAAGAAGTTAGTGTTTTTACTATGATGTTTATTTTTTTTTTCTGTGTACAACTTTTCGTATAGAAACACTTGTCCAAAAGTTTCGATCAGTAACTTTTTCAAAACCGGATATGCCTCTAGATGGTACTTAAAAGAAGTCAATTCTTCAATTTTTATTATTTGAAAAAACTACCCAAAATTTGACAAAAACGACTGGAAAACCATCAATTTTTGATCCGAGCTATATGAAAATTTTGAACATAGATAGAAAATAATATTAAGAAAGATTTTGGCGCAAGAAAATTTTGAAAATGTAAAAAAAAAAATTTGGACATTTTTCTAACATTTCTTTTTTATATTTTATTAACTTTCTTCGTTCAGAATCGTTTTATCGAAGAAGAAACGATTTATCGTTTCTTTAAAATTCAATACACCCGTCAAGAGAATGCCCACCCGTCGTGCGAATAGTATGTCCGGTTTTTTTTTTCTCTTCAATGCTGTTTTCACACGGAAAATTCGTTATTTTAAACACGAAATATCGCTCATCAGCAAAACGATAATATTATTATTATTATTATTATTGTTATTATGTGAAAAAGTCTTTGAAAGGTCGATTGACCATTGTCGCGGCGTCCTTGCCCTCCCCTCATCGCCCCTATTGCTCGATAGCAGCCCTTTTCGTTCGCACCGCGGCCCGTCGTCCAATTACCGTTTGTAAATACATATATCACTCGGACATCACAACTCCCGACGGTGGTGGCGGCGGCGGCGGCGGCTGCAAATAAACGCGGTCGCTCCGCGTGACGTGTCGCCGCGCGTCGTCTTAGCCGCGAGCGGTTCACGTCCCTCGCGGCCGGTTGTGATGTACGCCTCCAATTATGCCCCTGCGAAACCCGCCTAACGTTGCTCCGAAAAAGAATCGAACGCGCACCTCCACCACCCGCCGCGGCGGCGTCACCCGATAGAAGCCGTTCTGAGCCAGCCCCCCCCCACACCCCCTCACCCACTGCCCTCCCCGTAATAGCCCGTCACCCGTTGATATATTGTAACCGAACAATGTTCAATTAACGGCGGCAACGTCTTCGTTTGTGCGGCGGCGGCGGCGGCGGCGGAGTCTTTGGGCTCGGTGTGCGCGACCACCCCCGTGTGTTCATCCCTCTCGCGCAACCCGTGCGGTCGCGTGCCCTCGTGTCGAACGGGGTGACGACCACCACCCCCGCCCGGCACGCTGCTGTGATTCTCAACCTGACTGTGAAAAGTCATCCACCCGCCCATTCCGAAGAGCAAAATATTTTTCAAGTTAAAAAAAAACAAAAAAATAAAAATGGCGTACAATGTGAAAAGCAGTGTATAATTTGAAAATTTTTAATAGAAAATACACGAGTTCATAATAATTGGCCGAGTTCATAAAGCTGGGCTGGCTTTTCGTATTATGTCATCAATTGAATTTTCAATCAATTCTTGAATTTGTTAATCTGCTGCTTCGATGTTTATTGAAAACATTCAGAAAAAATACAATTATTATTACAGATAAGCCATGGAGCGTCGTTTAACGGAGTATCCTGTACTTAGGTTTTACTTTTCTTCAATATTTTGGCTTTAATGTACATTATGCTCACCGCCCCCCTATCGACCAAAACATATTCATCGCCCCTCAGAAACTCTTCACCACCCACTGGTGGCCTACTTGAAAATAACGTCTATTATAGTTCTTTGTATGATTAACTTCCTTCGTTCAGAATTGTATTGTTGAAGAAATAATTTATCGTTTCTTTAAAATTTCACTTATCATTTCTTTTGGGATACAAATTTTCAAATTTGAAACTTTATACTTCAACTTAAGAAAAAAATTGAGCTATTTTGTAAATCTGATTTTTAGAATAATACATAAAATAATAATTAAAATTACTTATTAAGGTTACGTCTTTTATTTATTATGATTTTTTAAATTTCTTAAAAATCTGAATTTTTTTGTGTTTAATGTCTTGAATGACTATTTGGTAGTGTAATAATTAATTTCAATTTTAAAAAAGTTTAAAAATCATAATAAATAAAAATAGCCAAACTTACACATTTTACATCAAGATTTTTCTAAAAATCAGGTTCAAAAAATAGTTATTTTGAATTTTTTCTAAAATTTTAGCATACAATTTTATATTTTAAAATTTGGGTCTTCAAAAATTTTTTTACGTTATAGCTATAACTCATTGTTGTAGTTAATAATTTGTAAAAACAAAAAAAAAAAATTAATTATTAATGTAACAAGAGTTATTGCATTTTTCAAAGCGTACTGGGACATAATCCTATATATGTATATTTATTTTTTGTTTTTTTTTTCGGTGCTGCTGGCTAATAGTTTAGCATAGAATCAAAAAAAGACTTTCCCAAAAATGTCTGCTTCAAACCAGTGAACGGCGCAAACCCAGTTTGTTTCTCACATTGCAGGGGAAAACGAAGTTTTTACTCAAACATGGATTATTGGCCGACATTTTTTTTTTATTATTTCCAATAAAAGTGTTTTGTAGAGAATTAAATTTCCCTCGAAATAGGTCCTTAGTACTAAATCTGTGAATTCATTATTAAAAAAAAAAATTCATTTAATTTCGATTCTTATGCGAAAGTTTAAATGAGTATATTTTTTGAAAATAATGAATACTCGGATATAGTACTAAGGATCTTTTTTCGAAAGAAATTAAATTTTTCTTCAAAGTAGTTTTATCGGAAATGAAAAAAAAAAGCATTCTGCGAAAATGATAATTCATTTTGAGTAAAAATGTAATTTTCCTCGTGTTAAGTAAATAAAAAATAAACTGGGTTTGCGCCGTTCTTTGATTTGATCTAGGAAGCTGAAATTTTGGGAGAATCTTTGCTTAGTCCAATGCTTAAAGTCTGCAGCACAAAAAAAAAAAAAAAAACACTCTTATGAGTCTTATGTATTATATATTATATTCTATAAAATATTATGATATTTAAAATTTCTTTTTTGTCTATCGATATCAATATTGATTTATTTTATTTGGAACTTCATGTTTCGTGTAAATAATTAAAAGTGTTTAAAAAAAAAAAAAAAAAATTATAAAATGTTCTGTCAGACGCGATTGTCCCAATACCTTTCTAACCCAAATGTTCAATTAAAGAAGAATTTTTAAAAAAAAACAAGAACATTTAAAGAGAAATATTATTTAATTATATTCAATAGTGATTAGCAAAGCACGCAATTAATAAGCTATAAAAGGAAAATAATGTATGGGAAATTAGAACAAAATTAAACTACAGCCTATTATTTTCTCCTTATACCCAGCACAAGCTAATTATTTAATTAACATTAACAAATACATTTACATATATAGATAATTAATAAATTGATCGTTCGCATAAAATACTAACAAAAGCCGGACATACTTCGCACGACGGGTGGGATTCTCTTGACGGGTGTATTGAATTTTAAAGAAACGATAAATCATTTCCATTTCTTCAATAAAACGTTTCTGAACGAGGGAAGTTAATAATATAAAAAATAAATCAGAAAAAAAATGTAAGAAAAATGTCCAAAATTTTTTTTTCACATTTTCAAAATTTCCTTGCGCCAAAATCTTTCTTATATTATTTTCTATCCATGTTCAAAATTTTTATATAGTTCGGATCAAAAAATGATGGTTTCCGAGTCGTTTTTGTCAAATTTTGGGTAGTTTTTTCCAAAAAAAAAAAAAATTTAAGAATTGAGAAATTCAAAAAATGAC
>JAIPRM010013913.1:0-11080 GCA_025469315.1 Stegophylla sp. TES_Ste_2020
TTACTTAAAATTACGCACTTTAACGTACATATAAGAAAATTGGCTTAACCGATTGTTTTGAAATTTAGTGTCCAGATAGAAAATTTCATTGCGAATATTTTGGTGTTACTTCGTACGAAGAACACCCCGACGAGCGAAGTATGTCTGGTTTTCTTTTTTATATATTTTAGTTACCACTTTCCCATAGTTTTAAGTACACACATCACACACACACACACACACACACACCACGTCCCAACCACGTCTGATTGATCTATTTACACATAAATAAATTTATACTCACAGTGTGGCCGACCGTGGTTTTTAATTAGGCCACTTTGACTTAATTAGGTGAAAATTCGGGCGGGCTATCAGCGGCAACAGTTGTTTTCTACAATAATCATTTAGAACTCATTACTACATTGTCATATAGTTATTTTTAAACGTAAGAATACATTATCACACATAGGCATATATATTGTATATTGGCTGTCAATATAAAATATAATTTTAAAAAAAAAAAAACAAAAACAAAAACAAAATAGGAATTCCAAAGTTCTTTAATAATTATCAAAAAAATTGGTCAAATTTCTTTGAAATTTTTTCCATTTGTATTACGCTATTGTTGAAAATAGGTAAAAAATTTAAGTTTTCAAAAAGTCTTATTAGTTTTAATAATACCTACCTAAATTACTAAAATCAATATTATGAAATTTCTCGTTTACCGTATGTTTTGTATTTTTTTCTCGATTTTCGGGAGTTGTTCGCAGTGCCGGATCTAGGACATTTCACGCCCGGTGCAAGTAAAAATGCAGTCCCTTAACTGTGCACTCCATACGTAGAGCTGGAGGGCCCGTCCTTGGAAGAAGTGGGGGTGTTTTAACACAAATTTTTTTTTTTCTATAAAATTAATAACTTTAATGAACTTTTAATGAATTTTAATATATTATCTACGTCAGATAAAAATAGTTAGGTATATAAATTCTTAAATAATATATAATATTACATAGATTTTCAAGTTTAAACATTTTAAATGAAAAAAAAAAAAAAAAAAATTAAAAATTTGTACATTTTTAATATACCCAAACTAAGCTTTTTTCATAAATTTAATAGCAATGGGGGCAATTATACCCACTTGCCCCACCCCTAGATTCGACACTGGTTGTTCGTTATTTTCGGAAAGACAACAGAGATTTTCGAAAATTTATCTCTTTAAAGTACCACGATTTCTGATCTAAAAAACTTGCAGTATAAAATTTTTGGGAAAGTACTTATGTCGAAAAAGTTTTTCCATAAAAATAAAAAAGAAATAAACAACTTTTTAAAATACTACTATACCATTCCCTATATTTAGTATATAAATTTTTTTCTCAGACGAGATGGGCCCCTGCGCATATCTGTGTGACCTTGATCTGTGGGAAAATGAATGCTGTTAAAGTTGTGTTTGGACTATATAACTGTAATTATTTATCTATAGATAAAGATAAAGACGACTGCACTAAAGTTTATTTAGTTAAAAATAAAGATAGTCGTACTTAATTTTATCTAGATAAAGATAAAAATTAATACATTTTATCTGGATAAATTTCAGATAAATTAAAGATACATTTTTCACATATTCAAATATTATAATTTTTATAATTAGAGGTATCAACTATAAGGTAAACACATTATTGAAATGTGTGTTTATATTTAACATTTAAAACATTAAAAATAAACATAAAATTAAATTGTTTATTTTTTTTTCAAATATTTTATTTCACATTACAACAATAAAGTCATCTCCTCTGATTCAAAAAAAAAAGTATGAAAATACTTACATCTGGAAAGAAAAATATAAATTGTAAAAAGCAGTCGTATTAACTTTTAAATTAAAAGAAAAATTGTGTACTTCGCGCGTCGGGGTGTTGTTCGCTCGTCGGGTGGGATTGTCTTGACGGGTGTATTGAATTTTAAAGAAACGATAAATCATTTCTCCAATAAAACGATTCTGAACAAAGAAAGTTAATAATATAAAAAATAAATGAGAAAAAAAAAATGTTAGAAAAATGTCCAAATTTTTTTTTGCACATTTCCAAAATTTTTTTACGCCAAAATCTTTCTCATATTATTTTCTATCTATATTTAAATGTTCATATAGTTCGGATCAAAAATGATGGTTTCCGAGTCGTTTTTGTCAAATTTTTGGGTAGTTTTTTTAAAAAAAAAAAATCAAAGAATTGAACAAATTCGAAAAATGACCTCTCTAAAGTACCATCTAGAGTAGGGTGACCATACGTCCTGTTTTATACAGGATTGTCTTTTATTTCAGTTGTGTCTCCTGTTGTCCTGACAAATTTCTCTCAGGACGCTTTTCGTTTCGTTAGATTAGATTCTAGATCAATAATTATAATCGTAAAATGAATTAACAAGTTTATTTTAAAAGGTAAATTATACATATATGCTTGAATAAAGGATTTAAAGAAATTTTAAAAAGTATCAATTTAGATGTTTTTATGTGTTTAAATTCAATCTCGTATAATAGGTAGTTTAAACATTATACTTTTGTCACGATTCAAAAACATAATATATATATAGTAAATATTTATTTATTTTTAATTTTTAAATATTTTTGTCCTGTATTTTATTTTCTTAAATATGGGCACCCTAATCTAGAGGCAAATCGGGTTTCAAAAAGATGCTGATCGAAACTTTTGGACAAGTACGAAAAATTGCACTCGGGGGAAAAAAAAAGAAAGAAAAAAATAAACGTCATTGTAAAAACACTAGCTTCTTCACTTCGTTCAGATTCTAAAATTTCGAAATTACTTTAGCTCAAAAAAAAAAAAAACACTAGTTTTTCGCTCTGCCCACTGAAAGTCTAAAATCGAATTCATAGCACACAATAGGTTCGTTTCGAACAGACGCAAAACGAGAACACAAAATTACATACAAAATCCGTATTCAAATTATCAGAAAATATCTACCACCCCCCCCCCTTACTCTGCATATATTTTCCTGCTTCGTCGGCAAAATGAAAGTTTCGGACTGGAAAAAAAAAAAAAAAAAAAAACTAATAATAACCAACGGAGATCAGGTCCATTATTGCGCGCATATTGTCGCGCCAACGCGCCAAGTATGACCTGCATCGGTGACGGCTGCGGATAGTGTAGGATTTAAGTGGTTTTTACTGCTACCCCGGTGGCGGTAACTGCATTTTTACACTCCTCGCTAAAACGTTTGCAAAAAAAAAAAAAAAAAATAATAATAAAATGTGCGCACTCGGCTCGGACCAGCAGTCATGACGAGAGGAAACGTGGTTGAAATAACGATTGTCGAAGAGAACGCGTGCGCCTGCACATTGCGTGTAATTACGTACACAATGCACCCCCGTAGTCATGAGTGGGGGGGGGGGTAAATTAAAATCAAAAATTCCTCCGGTGCAAACGTCCGGGGACTGCGTTTTCGCCATTTAACGTGATTGATTAATATTAATAAAACCAGTTATAATTTTGTTCTATTTAAAATATTAATTGTGTGAATTAATAGTGCATGTATCTAATTGTAATATATAATTAAGAAAAATAATTAATGATATTGATTGGGGAGGGACCTTGACGGTTTTGTATTAAATTTAGAGAGTCTGTGACCAAGCTAGCATAACATTTCAGGAGGGGTTTGTATACGCTATAATATATGTATATCAGCACTAGCGTTTGTCTATCTCGATCAGTCTATATCAAATATATTTTCTTAATTCAATTGCAGTCTAAATTGTGGATAACTAAAAGTTTCAAAGTCCGTTTTTGTGAAAAATCGTTTTTTTCGCATACATTTATTTTCCATCCAAATTATATGCTCAGCTTTTGATCCATTAACGGTTATTGTAAATACAATAAAATTAGTCACTTGTTCACAAGGCTGGCACGAGAAAGTTTAGGCCGAAAAAAACTTGGCTGCTTTTCCGGATGAAACCCACTCAAATAATAAAAATAAATAAAATCCCGGCCTACTTAATTCTAGTTAAGCCCGTTCACTATTTACAAAAACCTCTTTAATTTTGTTTTTTTTCGATATGGGCTGTGTTTCTGAATTGCGCCTACTTCGCTTTCTTTTATAATTATATTTAGATCCTACGAGATTAGAGAATTAAATTCATATTTATTTTTGTTGTTATTTGTTTCCATTTCAAGTAAACGAGATAGTTTTATGTATAAAAGTTCAAAAACATATAAATCACAGAATAATGGTCAATAATTGAAAAATGTAACAATTTTATTATTGTTTATTAATTCATTTATTTATATATAAAAATAGGTAGCATATATATATATATATATATATAAAACCAAAAAAGATACAATGTAATAAAATAAAATATATAAGTAACTTCCTGTTGCATCAATTTTATGTTGATCTTTAACAAACTAACAAAATTAAAAAAATAAAATTAAATAAATTCAATTAAAATGTAGTATTTATTAATCTACAATAAATATAAAATAATTTAATAAAGTGATTGTTAAAGCAATTGAATTATTTAGTATTATACACGTAATATTAATTAATTATTCAAACTGTCCTATCTATATATGTCTGATTATTTTGAATTGTTATATTAAATTTTTCAGCTCGTAAGCATTCGATTTTCAATAAAAACACTTGAAAACATTTTTAGTTTTATATATTATATTTATATTTGATAGCCACTTAGTGAAATTGATGTTTATATATGAGAAAATGTCCACTTCAGGAAAAAGGAAGATCTGTTTCACACTTCGTTTGATATTAAAATATTTCACGAAATGTTAATCTTTTGATGAAATTGTCACTCTGATTTTACATGGTGTAATTTTTTTTTTTTATAATACATATTGTATTACACACTTATTAATCGAAGCATTAAATATACTATAAAAACTTGTATTTCAATCGCCTAGTTATAGTTTATTATGTTCAAAAGCAAACAGAATCCATTTTAATAGAATATTCTTATGTAACGAAAAGGAAACTTATCTTTTGTGTTTCAATTTTCAAAATTTCAGTCAATGTGCAATTAGAAGAAAACATTTTTAAGAATTGTGTCATTGTTTTTTTTTTGAATCATGGCAATAATAAACCATATTAATCTTATTTTGTATAAAATCTTATTCCATAATAAAAGGCATTTTTTTTTTTTTTTTTTAGGTACGGGCTATTTTTTATAGGGTTATTAAAAAATTCAAAGTACCTTACTATGTAATTAAAAAATTTCTTTCAAACGGAACAAAAATTATCTTTTTGTTTACCTTAAAAAAATTCTAGTTACCTTTTGTCTTCAAATTTTATTAAAATATTACTTTTATAAAATTTTCATTTTTTTTTTTTTTTTTGGTCAACACTTCTATCAACGACAGTTACAATATTTTACCCCTAAGGATTCGATTCCATCTAATCAAACATAATATTATAATTGAAATAATAAACCGGATTCGGTTAAGAAAAAAAACCACTTCAAAGTCGCCCGGACTGGGTTCGATGTCATCAGGTGGCGAGGGGGGGGGGACCAGCGGAGGAGAGAGAAAAAGTTACCCGAGTATAGTTTCTTTTTTTTTTTTTTACTCAGTGTAGATTGTCGCGTACTACAACTAATAAACAGTGTTCGGCTACGCTCTTGAACATAAAAAAAAAAACAAAAAACAAAGTCTCCTCACCGATTTGTCGTTCAAGTTCTCCGCCCGACAGTGCAGGAACGCGCTCTGTCCGATCGTCGTGGTGATGTTGCGGGGCACGTAGTAGTCGAAAAACGGATACAGTTGGTCCGCCGTGCTGTTGTTGCCCGAGGTCGGAGGCGTGAGGTCTGTCAGTTGCGATTCTTGTTGTCGCTGTAGCGGTGGTGGCGGCTTTTGCGTGTGCGACACCAGTTTACCTGTGGTTGAAAGAGAAAAAAATCAAAGAACGATTCATCTACGCCAATATGGACGTATCGACGATGAAATCCTATGAAAACAAAACTAGTGTGCGTTTCGCTAGTCGGGGTGTTCTTCGCACGTCGTGCGGGATACTCTTGACGGGCGTATTGAATTTTAAAGAAACGATAAATCGTTTCATCAATAAAACAATTCTGAACGAGCGAAGTTAATAATTATAAAAATAAATGAGAAAAAAAAAATGTTAGAAAAATGTCCAAATTTTTTTTTCCACATTTTCAAAATTTTTTTGCGCCAAAATCTTTCTCATATTATGTATATACTATGTTTAAAATTTCATATAGTTCGGATCAAAAAAAATTGATGGTTTCCGATTCGTTATTGTCGAATTTTGAGTAGTTTTTTCAAAAAAAAAAAAAAAAAAATGAATAATTGATAAATTCAAAAATTGACCTCTTTAATGTACAATCTAAAGGCAAATCCGGTTTTAAAAAGTTATTGATCGAAACTTTTGGATAAGTATTACCATACGAAAATTTGTACACAGAAATAAAAAATAAACATCATTGTAAGAACACTAGCTTCTTCACTTCGTTCAGAATCTAAAAAAAAAAAAACGCAACAAGATAATTGGATAAATTGAAAAATGATAAAAGGTGAGTACGGAACACTGTTTAAATTCACCACTCACATATTTTCCAAAACAAATATTATTTATCACTATATAGAATTTAGTAATAATTTATTTGACCGCCGCTGCCGTTGAGGTGAGACCTCTTATCGGTATTTTCAACGTGTATTCAGCACATAAAGTGCAATAAATTATTACACTGTACGCAAACAGGGCAAAGCGAAACTGTAGAAACTCGTGCGATTTTATTTATAATCCCCGGTGAAGAGTTTAACGAAGGTCGTTTTGATATATTTTTGTGAAATACCGAGTCCCATTTTCAACCCTTGTCCGTGTAAATAACAAAAAATTTACAAAATGGAGATTAATACGAAAATTCGCATTGCAAAAAAATATATCAAAGAATTCATTTTTATTTTTACAACAGGGGTTCTTAACCAGTGGTCCATGGACCCCTAAGGGGTTCGTAGATGGTTACTCGGGGGTCAATGAAGTGCTTTTTTTTTTTTTTTTGAGATAACTTAAAAATAAATTTGAAATTAATTCAAATTATGTGGTGATTGAAGAATAAAATTAGAAACATTTGAATTCATACTATACATTTTTACTATAAACTTTATTTTCGTAAGCACGAACAGTTTTTCATATTTTGGTAATATCAAAAATATCTCTGATAATTTATTAAGAAAATAGTAATAACTTCTCATGAATTCCGCTACTTGAAAGACGACAACGGGACATACCATTCATAATATTATATTTATATATATATTTATTTTTCGTCTGATTATAAGTAAGATTCCCTATTTTGTTAACCACGTCTGAAAAGTACAGAGACAATAGACATGTTGGAAATGATAATTTTTTTTTTTTTCCCCAAATATAAAATAAATTATTGTATTACTATGTCTGGTATAGATAAGTCTTAGTATTATTATTAAAAATTAATTAAAAATGTGTTGTTAACCATTTTTTTGTTTGTTTGTTTTTGGGAGGGGGGGATCCGAAACATTTTATTTTATTTTTTATTTATCATTGCATAGTTTAAGATTTTTTTATAAATTGGATAATATATATTATATGCAAATTTACCCTTTATAAGTGCCTGTTTGAAAATACTACTTCGTCGCTATTTTCCATATTTGATGATTAAAGTAAAAATAAAATTACGATAATTTAGTGACAATTAAATAATTTTAAAAATTTGAATGGGAATTTTTTTTTTTAAGAATTTTTTTTTCAAAATTTTTATTTTCAATAAAACTGTATTTTTTCCTTTTCTTTATTTATTGGATAAAGAAAAAAAAGAGAAAGTGACGTAAAGTAAAGAAAAAGAAAGCCGAACATACTTCTCACCATGGGTATTCTTCAATCCTCGGACCAGCTGCACTAAGTAGGCGTGTTAAAAATGACGACAATTATTGATATTTATGTTATTAACATACTTAGTATTGTTCGAAATTCAAACTATTCCAAAGGGTTTACATTTGTCGCCATTGTTAGTATCCCTCCGACCCCTTAATTCCTCTCAACTTTAACTCTCTCATCCGATCCCCATCCCTCTTTTTCAGTACTCCTCCTATCCAAGACCCTGACCTCCCGACCCCTAACCCTACACAATACCCGAGATGCTGACTTCCACCCTCTGCCACCTTATCTTTCCCTACCCTCTAACCATAGCAACCATGGTAACATTTTAACTACGATAACGGGGTAACCTTGGTAACCCCGACAACTGCTTTTATGTTTTGCTTTCACCCTATGAAGTCCACTAAAAATTTCGTTCTCTGGTGACCAAAAGTCACGCTTATCCTCACATCGACCAGCTACTTGTTATTATTATTATTATTATTATTATATTATGATAAAAGGAACGTTAATATCACAGCACACTACATTTGCAAATTACACTGCCGAGTGTTGACATACACGATGATGCACGCAATATTATATTATAATAAGTATACAGGCGGGTGTATGTAAGACGATGATGGCGTGTGCGAGCGCGCGGGAGAATCGCGCGACTGTTATTAATCATTCATCATTATAAACGGTGGAGGCGGTGGTGGCGGCGGCGGGTCTCATTTGTTAGACGACTGTAACGACGACGAGTATGACAGGGCGTAACAGGTACGACGACGACGGCGCGGCGGCAGTGATGACACATGCACGCTTATGACGTTGTGGTGGTGGCGTGGGCAGGGGGAATACTAGGGGAAATCTCACCCCTCGCCCGGAGACTTGGTCGAGAAAACGCGCACGAAGTGATGATGTGACAGTGTCGGCGCGTCGCCCTCCCCTCCTACTCCTCCTATCCTCGAGAACCCCCCCTCCCGAGAGTGTGAGGACAGGTGATTATTATTTTTATTTCGTTTCCATCACTATACGTACGTACGCTTATCTACAGGGTGATTTCCTTGTTTTTTTTTTTTTTTTTTTTTCACCAGGACTTTTACTACTTTTCAACCTCTTTGTTGCAACAGTTCCCACCGTGTCGAATGCAAGCAACAGTGCGACCCGAAAGAACAATCTCAAATATTTATCTATGGGTTTTTATATGTCATGTGTACATGATATATTCTAATCTTGTTAATTTCCTTAAAAGTTTGCCCTAGAAATGTTTAGAGCCCTGCACAAAGACTATTACAACGTCTCTCTAAAATTTCAATTCCACTCCTGTCTATTATCAGCTCTTTTCTTCGATTTCTAATCACATCCTTGGTCCTTCTCTTCTGTTGAATGTATTCTAATCTTTGTCTTCATCAATGGTTCTCTAGTTCTACTCTTTCCTCTACAATCAGTTTTAACAATCCTTCAACAACAATTAATTATATGGCTTAACCATTCGTTTTGTTTTCTAACTATAGAGTTTCCGTCTGATATTCCTTCCAGTACTTCTGTCACTGTCTCTGTCCAACTAATCATTAGCATTCTTCAATTACCACCAAATTTCAAACGTCTCAAGTCTTCTTCGTTCTCCCATTGTTACTGTCTAGGTTGCATTCCCATATAGGGCAATGATCCACGTATATATGTCTTCAATATATTTTCTCTTTTCTTTAGTTAAATGTTTATTGATGTAAATATAGTTTTCTTTCTATTAAAGGCTTTTTTTTTTTTTTTTTTTTTTTGGCTTGAAAGGTACGTTTTATTATTTAACTTCCATTTCTTCCATCATTGCTGATTGCACTTTCCAGGCATGTTAATTCATCTGCTTCTTCTAATATTCGGTGTCCTCGTATTTTTTATCGGTATTCTTGTATTCTCTTTTGTTTTCTTCACATTTTGTTTTCATGTCTGATTCGTATTCGAATGTTTCTCATATAGTTTTAATTAGTTCCACCAAATCTTGTTTATTTTCCGCAATTAGTGCAGTCACAAACATTGTAGTCAAACGAAAATCATAAAAGTGAAAACGAAAAGTATTATAATTCCTGTAATCAAACTGGCACTTGCATTCAACATGACGAACGGTGTTTTGTGGCGTCAAGTTAAGGTTTTAATTATGTGACTTAAATTTAAATATTCTATTCAAATATGAGGTTTGATTAGAAATAATAAGATTTAATTACAATAATCACACGAGTGTTTTAAAAAAATACGAATTTGTTTTTTTACGTTTTACTTAATATTTGCAAATTTTCCAGTTTTTCGGTCATGGTAAACACTTATTTTTTGATTTTACAGCTACACATAATATTATTCCAGATGGAGACGGCCAGGAGTAGTGGAGAAAGCGAGGAAGTTAAAAACGTTTTAATATCACGGTGCAATATAGAGAAAATAAACTCGTTTGTTAAAACATAATTTTTATTGGACTGATTTCTTCAGAATATTTGGTCTTGGACTGAAAGGTGGTCGTGTGATAGCACGAAAATGATTATCTACAAGCGTATAAATAGTGAAAGATTTAGGTGGTGCTCGGAAGTGCTCAGAATCCTCCCCCCCCAAAAAAAGGGGGATTTAGCTCCACCGAAATTTGTTTTGAGCTCATCAAAAATGTGTTTATCTATACCAGTGGTTCTCAACGGGGGCGATACCGCCCCCCCAGTGTGTGACGAAGAGGTTCTGAGGGGCGATGAATATTTTATGGGCGATAGGGGGCGGTGAGCTATCCTTGGGCGATATGGCGGTGTTGAGCATAATATACATTTACACTTGCATTTTACCTAATATTGGAGTAAAATAAAAAATGAAACGCAGATACTCCACTAAACGACGTTCCATGGCTTATCCGTATTTATATTTTTTTTTGATCGTTTTCAATACACGATTGAATTTTTATCATATTAGTTTGTCTGCTAGAAATATCTAGCAGATTAACAGATTTAAGAACATTGATTGAACATTCAACTATGAGGTATGAAAAGCCAGCCCAGCTTTATGAATACATGTTTTTTCTATTAAGTTTTCAGTTATACACTTTTCAAAAATAGTAGTACATTTTAATTAATTATCATTATTATTATTATTATTTTTTTAAGGGGGCGTTGAAAGATATTTTGCTCTTTAGAGGGGGGGGGTGACTTTAAAAAGGTTGAGAATCACTGATCCACACTATGTGTGGATCATCGAG
The DNA here is from genome assembly GCA_025469315.1 of Stegophylla sp. TES_Ste_2020. Taxonomy (NCBI): domain Eukaryota; kingdom Metazoa; phylum Arthropoda; class Insecta; order Hemiptera; family Aphididae; genus Stegophylla; species Stegophylla sp. TES_Ste_2020. The sequence continues at coordinate 11,075 of JAIPRM010013913.1, forward strand.
TCATTC
>JAIPRM010013914.1:0-11078 GCA_025469315.1 Stegophylla sp. TES_Ste_2020
TTTCTTTCTATGTTTAAATTTTCATAAAATTCGGATCAAAAAATGATGGATTCCGAGTCGTTTTTGTCAAATTTTGGGTAGTTTTTTCCAAAAAAAAAAAATTGAAGAATTGAGAAATCAAAAAAATGACCTCTTTAAAGTACAATCTAGAGGCAAATCCGGTTTCAAAAAGTTATTGATCGAAACTTTTGGACAAGGATTTCTATACGAAAAGTTGTACACAGAAAAAGAAAAAAATAAACATCATTGTAAAAACACTAGCTTCTTCACTTCATTCAGAATCTAAAAAAAAATAAACATCATTGTAAAAACACTAGCTTCTTCACTTCGTTCAGAATCTAAAACATTATAAAATTTTAAATTGTAATTCTAGTTCTAGTACATACTTTCCTTTTAAAAAAAGATTCATTTTGTGTTTTTCTAGATATGGTAGAAATATTGAAAAACCGCAAAACACGATATCACGTAACACATATTATTAAATTTTTACGAAAATGAGTAAATACTGTATAAATGTAGTTTCGTTTGTATTATTTGATAGAGAACAAAGATTATGCCTAATTCTTTTACAAATTATTGAGTTTCAATATTGCTTTCGAATAGACATGCTAGAGGCAAAGTATTGCTTATAGTAAACGATAATGTCTGGTGAAAGACACATAGTTTCTGAGCCGTAAACACGCAAGAATTCTTTTGTTTGGGTTTTTTTCCTTGGACAGCCCTTAGCCACAGGCTACATGGGCTGTATGTTATTATGCTGCAACCGTAAAACACGTTTGCATAGAACGTGTAAAAAAATATAATAACTGCTGTCAAAATTTTTTTCGTAGGAGAGCTTTTAGCGTTAAGCCGTTGTGGATAATAGTAGTGATTTACCTACAGTCATATCATTATACAGTAATAATATGGCTTTAAATACGGGTCATTTACAGTCTATAACTGCACATTTCGATAAAATACGACAGTCGTATTATATCAATCTTAAAACTGATGTAATTATTCGCTAATGTTTTTAATAAATTGTTTTAATAAAACAATGAATTAAATATTTAATTTGAATTAAACACTTTATTGAGTTTATATTATAATATGTATTCAAAAAAGATAAAATTAATAATAATTATTTAAAATATGATTTCAATAATTTTACATTAGGAATTTTGACCGCACCGGTTGTAGACACAACAACAAAAATGTCTAAAAAGTAAAGTAAAGTATAGACAAGAAAGTCGAACATATTTCGCACCATGGATATTATTTGCTCTTCGGGTCAGATACCTTTGATGGGTGCATAACATTCTAAAGAAACGAAAAATTATTTCTTCAATAAGACGCTTCTGAACGAAAGAAATTAATAATATAGAGAATAATTATAGTCGTCATTTTCAACACGCTCACCAAGAGTATCTGATCCTAAGAGCGAAGAATATCCGTGGAGCGAAGTATGTCCGGCTTTCTTGTCTATACTTTACTTTGCTTTACTTTACTTTACTTTATTTTTTTTTATTTAATAAATAAAATTTAACGAGAAAAAAATGTGTTTGAAAAATGTCCAAAAATTTTTTTTCATATTTTCAAATTTTTCTTGCGCCAAAACGTTTCTCATATTATTTTCTATTTATGTTTAAATTTTCATAAAGTTTGAATAAAAAAATTATATTTATTGATTATAAATATAATGATGATTTATTATAAGTGTACGATTTCATTACCTGTTGACACTTGTCGAACCACATGCCACTGGAAACTTCTAAATGGCCGATTTTGTTGAAAATCATGTCCATCCTAGAGTTGATCCTTTCCGTCTGCTGTTCGCGTCTGAATGTGTTCGACAAATCCCTCAGCCGGAACTCGATGCTGGTCAAGAGAGTGTGAACCTGAAGCAGAAACCAAGATAAATAATAATACGATCGTATTGATAGTAACGAAGTAAAAATGAACGAGACAAAAAAGTATTGTTTTAATCAGAATATTTTTTATATTATTGTCTACCTACGTATATTTAAGTTTTCAAAGAGTTTGGATTTAAAAAAAGTTTTAAAACATATTTTTGTCAAATTTCGGAAAAAATGTTGAGAATTTTGAAAAGTGACCTCTTCAAAGAATAATCTATGACTGATGGTTGAAACTTTTGGCATTTCCAATTTCTATACGAAAAAGGGATCAAAGAAAACAAAGGAAAGAAACATCATTGTGTAAAAACACTGGCTTCTTGGTTTCACTCAGAATGTATAGGAATTGCTGGTAATAGGTATAAACGTTGTTATTGTCAAATTTTAAAACCGTTTAGACTTTTTATACTTTATCTGCACACAAAATGGTCGATCGGTGTTTTTATAAACAAGTAATAATAATTATAATAAACGTGCACTTAATCGATTCACCGGCGGCGTCGAGTCTACGTACGGCGTCTGTTGTGGTGTAAGTACGTCGGAACGCGATTGAAAAAATAATATGTCAACGCGTTTTACTCATGTCGTTCACGTAAAAATAAACCTCGGTGCTCGATTTACGAGTTTTATTCCATTTTTTTTTTCCTCGCGTACAATTCAATCATTGTATAAACGTGCGATTTATATAGTGTAAGCCACCTTCATTATTATTTCCTCAATTTGACGTATAATTGAGAAAATTCTGATTTTCAAACACTGCTTTGTTACCAATTATCGCGTCAGCTACCACGATAAAGTTCCTTTTTTTCCGTCGGTTCGAAATAAAATAATATTTAAATGTGCTTTTAACTCTGCAATTTAACAACACAGGATACCTATATTATAGAATAATGTGAAATGTTTTTTCTCTGTGTAATTCGTTAAATTTCCGATTTCAGTTTATTAAAAAGTTCAACATTTTGTAAATTAAAGATTAAATATATATATATTGTTATGAATTAAATAAAAAAAAAAAAATCTTGCATTGACATAAAATACACCTTCTTTATTATTATTATTATTATCACCTAATCAATTTACCGATGATACACCGTATAGAATTACTCAGAAAATTTTTAACATATTATTATATCACATTAACGTGTTAAATAAAAGCAAGTAATTAATTATTAATATTATGGTAAACGCAACAAATAACATTATTAATATTAGTGTATACTACTACGAAGTGTTGCGAAACGTTTAGTCATGACTCACGAATCACGAACTATAATCGATCAATGTAAACTCCGTGTAAACATAGATAACACGTCGCGAATTTTATGATGAAGCCATGATTATTTTACTTTGAATCATTGATTCAAATACCAATAAGATGATTTACAAACGTGATGCAAATATATGTAGAACTGATTAATGTGGAATTTTTGAATAAACACTCTGTGTAGGTAAATATCATATTAATATGTAAAATATAAAAATCGTCGGACCATAATACGATAAATACGATTCATTGATATAAAATACTATGTAAAGACGATTTCACATCCGATTTGTAATATGTTCGTTGGGTTTCCCGTTCAATAAATTAACAAAAATTAATTAATACTTTTAATTTTTGTGTTAGCTAATATATTTTTATGTGTGGCAAAGTTTTTGTGATAGGTTTAGATAAAAAAAAAAAAAAAAAAATAATAAATAAATAGTTTTTAAGGTGTTTTGTTAAATATTTGGGTAGATTTCCCAAATTTCGAAAAGTTGCATTTTAAAAGTACCATCTAGAGGAAAATTGTGGTTCAAAAAGCTGCTGATTCGAAAATGTTGAGCAAGTATTTCTACATAAAATGTTAAAAAAAAAAAAAAAATTAATAATAATTATAATAAAAGCATCATCGTAAAAATACTATCTTCTTCCCTCCACTCAGAATCTAAAAAGAATATTGATGTTGTAATTCATTAAATGATAATTTTTTATTTATACAATTACACTGAAGATTGTTTACCCATATTAAAATATCAAAATTATTTTTCGGAAATTTTTTTTTATTTGAAAAAAGTTTTTATGACAAACAAATATTATGATGCATTTTATACATATACGTATAAGTATACCAATTATATTTTCAAGTTTAATAATAAATTTAAGGTTACCAAGTTCGCACATTTTAGTTTAAAATGAAATCGTCGTAATTCAAGAAAACAATAAATTACGTTTACACACTTTCATCAATATAAATGTTGACTTATAAAGTTTGAGGATTCTTGTGTTTAATTATAACTATAAAATCAAAGGTATCATATATCCTAGGTATCTGATATCAAAATAACTAATTAGTGCAAATTCCCAGTTTCTAGGATAATTATTTTTTAGTAAAACATCCAAAATATAATGTCCACAAAATACGTATAAAGTTTATAAAAGCATTTTGTAAAATTGATGTAGCAATACGGGTATACTCCATAATAACTCGATTATTTTGAATAATTATAAGCTATATTTCAATAAATAAATATTTTGTCCATGACCTTCGTGAAAATATGATTTATATAGACTTTGGCTTATGTGTGAGATCATACAGGAGAATTCCCAAGTAAGACATAAAATTAAAATAATCGTTAAATTATTTTATGTCGAAATACAAATTGACTTATTCGTACTTACAAAACAATTTTGTTTAAAAAATAACATTATGCTAGTTGGTGTGTTTACGAATAAAATGTTTCGTGAGTGATCGATTCGCTTATTCAAAAATAGCTTTTTCTTTTTTTTATAGAATATTTGTACTAAAATTTGTATTTAAACTTACTATGTAAGCAGTAGAAAAGACTTCTAAACGTAAGCACTAGAAAAAATTAATTTTCCGATTAGAAACTTAATATTTCTGTATTACTCAAGGGCCAATATATTTACAATGATTAAAACAAATAAATATCACATTAGAATTAGATGTATTGTAAATGTTTTATTGAAGCATAATATGTAGGATCTGAAACCCAAAAACTTTTAAAACATTGAGAACCGAATTCGATTTTTTATATCGGATTTTTGAAATAATTTTCAAGCTATTATAAGAATAATAATATTATCCAAAAATTTCAGAACTTTAAAAGATGCAGTTATTATAAGAAAAATTCAAAATGTATAACAATATGCGTATAAATAAACTCAAATATATGACCTAAAAATTTTGAAATTTCAAAATATGCAGTTATTATAAAAATTTTCAAAATATACAAAAATAAGGAAAATAAAAATAACAATATGAGAAACGGATTTCTATCCTGCTTATTTATTTTTTGGACTTAAAAAAATATGCAAAATGCAAAAAGTCCTAACTCTAGTTATCAGTAAATGATAATATTATTATATTAGCCAATGTATTCTGGATAATTTCTGGTAAAAATCATTTAAATAATATTATGATATATAGTGCCTGTTTTTTAGTAAGTTATAAATATATATAAACGTATATGTATTCACTGTAGCCTTTCAAGGTCGAAGTTTGTTCATCGATTTAAGTTTTTTGTGGGAACAATACTTTGGTGAAATTTTTAGTGCGTTTAAACGAAATTGAACACACGAAATTATAACGTTCACTCGACAGAATCTGCAGTCGTCATGGCAGACCATTCGGACGCAATAGCTATTTAGGACGATGACAAACACAAACAATTAATTAGAGAAGAAGAGGTGCTTAGTCACCTCTTCTACATCCATTCTAGCTACCGATCAACCAAAATCCTCGTGTGCAAAAGTAAAAAAAAAAAACGTGTTAATAATTATTAAATTATTTAAAACGAAAAATTGTCGATAAAAAATAATATAATATCAGTGGAATGTCTAAATATGTTTCAAGTTACTAGTTGCAGACAATTCCAAAAACAATTATTTGGGACATAACAGTTGCGAACACAGGTTTCGGTTTTCGCATACTAATTATTGCGGACGTTCGGTTAATGAAAACCATGTTAGTTGTTGTCAGTTCCTGAGCGTGTTTTGGCACTCGTCGCTACGCTCCTCAAACCCATCATTTCATCACTTCGCTTCGCTGAGGTTCTAAAATGAATAAGTCCATTTTAAGAGTATCGTCATTTGTCACATACGAATGCCGCTTCTTAACAGTTTTAGTATCATTATATTCTCATCGAATTATACACCTCTCGAGCTGTTTATTGTTAAATCGAAACTAATGTTAGTCCACTCGAATGGTCATTATACTTCTTAAGTGTGTTTAATAATTTAAAATTTGGAAAATAGATCTCAAACACTTGTTGATGTAACAAAAACGGTTTAATACGGAACCAGTGCTGTACACACTTCAGTCGTTTAGAAAACTTCCTGTTGAATGATGATTTTTTATGATTAAAGGTCATGTAAGATCTTCGGTTAAAGCAATGATTTGATGTAATTTTTTAGAGTAGATCTAGTAACAGTCAGGATTTTATTCATTATCGTTTATAACTAGGGCTTGTACAAACTGAAGCACTACTCAGAATCATTTTATTGAAGATATGATTTAGCTTATCAACACACCGATCAAGACTATCCCACACGAAAAGTGAAGAATATCCACGGTGCTATGTCCGGCTTTTCTGACTGTGGCCATCAATCGAATACGGTCAATATTATAATATTTATAACTTCGTTTTGATCATTTTTCCAGTAAGCTATGTACTAAAAACTAATTATTTTCGTTAATTAAGTCACCGAATGATAGCATAAACAAATTGTCGAATTTTATTCAAATGTGGACGCGTGTGCAAAAGAGCCAAGAGGTAAAATCAACAGGTGTCCATTTTATTGGCTACATGTATTTCGTAAATGTATTTTAGAACAATATACTTAGGTATAATATACACGAGTGCAGTGTTATTCAAGTCGTATTCGTCACAGTAGAATTTCCATTGCGTTTATAATTTTTACCCATCAAATTTCAACTCGCAAATTGATTTCGTTTCACCTACACAATAGTGGTGCAGATGACCGGAGAACAATAAACACAGGGATCAACGACTATCGGTTTTCGAGTATTATTATTATGTGTGAAACATTTTTGTTCTTTGAATTTTTAAAATACGCGGTGCTGGAGTCGCCAATGAGATTGACAAGCAGGTGCTCAGGCCACCCAAGGATTTAAAAAATTTCTCATTTTTATTTTTTAATATTTACAAATTCATTAATTGTTCCGAAATTAAAAAAAAAAAAAACAACAATAAAGCGGATTTTATTTACACTCGTTTTGTTTTTGATCTAACGATTTTTCATAAGACATTTTATTTTCTACCAAATAATTATAACTCGTAAGACAACAATTAATAGAAATGGAATCGAGTTATTGTATTGTATTATGTTATTGATGATTATGACGAACAATTTTGATGGAGATTAACTCGGAAAAAAAAGGAAATCTAAAACAACAGTCAGTTATTATCGCGAATAAGTGTAATTCGTCCGTGTACATGTTCAAAAGACAAATGTATTTTGCGCACATGAAATTTATTTTACCGAAATATGATCTTACGTTAGGCGAAGAAGAAATTAAGTCCTTTGCTTTGATTTCGATTTCCGTTTATTTCATCTAACATTAATTGTGTATTTGGATATATTTATTATTCATTAATTATAATAATTATTATTATATTTTATTTTGGTTAATGACCATTAGAAATCGGATTCATCCGAATAAACCGTTATTACACACAAAACTATAAGACACAACAATAATTGAGTATCATATTAGAACATGTGATTATGTGAATAATTGGATAATATTACTTTCCAATTAATTTATATCCGAAAACATAACTAATTAAGAAGTAAATTAGAATTTTAGACTTATTGTAAAAATTTAATTTATTATTCACTTTTACTTTAAAGGTTTTTTCAAAATTCCACACGTTTAACTGGAAAAATCGAGAATACCTAGAAATATTTTTTTTTCTAAAAATTTACCAACGAAAAAAATTATTTTGCGACCCATGCAGCAGTAAGCATGATTGCAGATTTTGTTTGATGGGAAATACGTCACTCAGGCACTTTACTGCAATGATGTTGAAATGCGTGCATCTGGTGATGACGGCTGGTTATCGTTGGTCAACCCCTCGTTGGACTAATTTAACGCTGTAGGTCATTAATATTGTCGCTGCAGTTTATATGCTCGATAATATGCAGGGCTTAAGCACTAGGTTTTCAGAACAATATCAATAATGGGTTTTACCCTCATACTACCTGTTTTAATTAATCTAAAAACTGATGGCAAAAAAAAAAAATTCAAAAACATCCGTAAATCATAATAAAATATGAGAACATTTTTAATGAGTATTAATATTGATAAAATCGATACCTATAACGTCATTAATGGCGCTGCACCCTATGTGTATTTTTATGAAATACTGAGGTCATGTATAATTTCTAATACATTTTTATGAAATTATATTTGTTTTCTTCGATTTAAAAACAATAATAATATTACAATTTAGGTATATCAAAACATAAAATAATTATTATTTAGTGTTTAGTTTTTTTTTTTAGTAGACGGAAACCACTTCTTTTAACTTTTAATATTCCGAAAAAAGAGAATATGTTAATTTTTTTAATGTCTTTTTTTATAAATGTTTCATTTTCGTATCATTAGTCCTAGATATGCATAATTTAGTTAATGTTTTTTAGACTTTAAAAAATTTTTGACTTTAAAAGTCAAAATCCGGAATTTTGTGATCACACGCGTCTCTTATAATTTATAATATTGTGCTTTTTGTAAATTAGATTTTAAGAGTAAAAAAAAAAATTACCGTTTTTTCGCCGAAAACGTGGTAACGAGGTTTTTTTCTTATACACTTTAAACCATCTTTAGGAAGTATTGACACGGCGTTGAAAGAATCGTCATTACTCGTTGTTTTACTTATTTACCACATCTCAGCTATAATATTAATATTATCGTGTGTTACGGTGTGGTATGCGACGTTTGAAGTGCCTGACAAATACGCGTTTTATCGTCGACCCGTATTTTGTAAACTCGTCGTTTTTAATAATATGACACATTACACGGCTGTAAAACTAATTATGAAAAATGAAAGAGATGATGGTGCTCTCGGATTATTACCGTATAATATGTTGTTATAATAAGTATATGTAGTTATTCCACTACCTGTTGCGGTCGTAGAGATCTGTATGAACAAATTCACCACATCGTTTTACGCGATATGCTGGGTTGTGTTCGAGAGTGAATTTCGGGGGTTGAAACCCTCCTCACCGAAATATTTGTTGTTTATCTTACCGTAACAGTCGAATAAGAAAACTCAATTCGCAAATTCAAAATGCAATGTTTCGCATGAAAATGAGTTGTGGGCATTTTCCCCCGCATTTCTAATTTTCCAATCAAATCAACATAATATTTTATTTTATAAAATAATTGAACACAATATAACATTATAGTTTAACATTTTAGTTAATAAATTGCAATAAATTAAATACCGCTTTGTACAGAACACCCAAAGCTATTTGTATTGATGGAATTATTGGACAAAAATATTTAGTTTTGAGGATTTTTTATGATTGAAATTTCCATTTTCAGTGATTTTGTATTTGATGGATTGGCGCGTATCAATATCAATCCCCTCCGAAATTTTAGAAAAACGTAAAAACATATTATTAAAAATTTTAAATGGTCTGCGTTCTCCCGTTTTTTTTACCACTAATTAGCTAATTAGCTTTTTTAAAGATTTAATATTAGTTTTACTTAAGAATTTACAAAAAAAAAAAATTAATTTTATTAAGTTTAACAATCGTGTTTTAAATGAGAATTAAATAGATGTTCTACTGCATCTATGTTAATATTCCCTTAAAAGTACGTTATTAAACCCTCCCTAAAATATTTTTATTTTTTTGTGCATGCGCTTGATGTTGACTCACCCTGCGACTTGACTCTCCTCGCTACGCTTATGTCAGCAGCCGTTTCATCGAACCGATAAGAATAATTATGTGCCGTTTCGAAGTGACGATGGTGGGGATGAACGTGCGGTGATGGTGTCGATCATATCGGTGAAAAATGTCATTGTGATTTACTAGTGGGTTGTGAGAAAAAATAATGAAATAGTAATCGGCAGGTAAAAGATGATTGGATTAGCACTGACAATTATATCGTAGATGGGAGATACAATTGTACAAATTCAAACTGTCAAACTCGTCTATTTTTATGTATGTATGTATCGGGTTCGAAAATAACGACATTGCGTGTTACAGTCTGTTGTGACGGGGAGATATAGACACATGTATGTGCTAAATTGTAATGAGCGCTAAGCTCACACACGTCCTTAAACGCGGAGGGATGTTTTTGAAACTTTAATCGTTTATACCAATATTAATACATTGCAGTCAGTCTGGAAAATTTAAATTCGCATTGTTTTGTAGTTCAAAAAGGAATGAACGTTTTTAATATTTCTCGGCGTTGCTTTTTTTATCATTAAAAAAAAAAAAATCTTTTGAATAATATTGCACCTGAAGTCAATTCGATAAATGATATTGTTCTTAATTTCCCAACGATTTTGATCTGAATTCACGACGTTTTCCATCCCTCAAGAGAAGGGGTGGAAATCTTCAGTTCGCAAACAACATGTCACCCACTTCGAATAATTGTATGGCCGACGTGAAACTTTACACTTTTGCTTTTTATGTCGTGAATATACATTTAAATTTTATTTCTAAAAATGTAACTTAATCGGCGGATAACAGTGTTCCAATATAAGACTACTTAAATAACAGATTATTTAATATAGACATCTTGTTTCATCCACGAATAATAATAATTTCATAACGTTTAAAACTTTCACTTCAAATTTTTTTTTTTTGTATTGAATCAAAATCTTTAATTGAGATATACAGTTGACGTCGTTCATAAAACTCACGGATATGAGATTCACTTATTATACTAAAAATAGTTTGAAACGTTCCGGATGTATCCAAATACATTATTAATAATTCGGATATAAGACTCAAATTTCGTGTAAAAAATAGTTGAAAATCAACATTTTTGGTTAAAATTTAGAAATAAATTTGTTTTAAAAAAGCCGGACATACTTCGCACGATCGGTGTACTTCGCACGACGGGTGGTATTCTCTTGACGGGCGTATTAAATTTTAAAGAAACGATAAATCATTTCTTCAGTAAAACGATTCTGAACGAAGGA
>JAIPRM010013915.1:0-11076 GCA_025469315.1 Stegophylla sp. TES_Ste_2020
CCGGTTTCAAAAAGTTATTGATCGAAACTTTTGGACAAGTATTTCTATACGAAAAAGTGTTAACAGAAAAAAAAAATAAACATCATTGTAAAAACACTAGCTTCTTCACTTTGTTCAGAATCTAAAAGGCATTACTCAGGGTTGAAAATTGAGTGGGTACACTTAATAATATGTATGTATTTAAACTAGTATAAACTTTATTTTTTCTCCAATTTAACATTTATAATTAAATTTACAAGTTTTGACCTTTAATTAATGATTATTAACACTCATTGTGTTTTGTTGTGTATTTTTTACTTTTGATATTATTTAATGATTGTGATTAGATACTTAGGTAATTAATATGTTTTTTTATAAGCCGTACGAAATAAGTAAATGAAAAATTGACTTAATTGCCCACTTTCATCTCTAGTCAAGTAGTATGGAATTATTATGCCAAGTGAGGTGGCCAATATGTTATAGTTTTGTCGTTTTTCTTTTGCTCATTTAAGAAATCGTTTTCTGGCGAGGGGCGAAGGTGAGCAAAACGAGAAATTACTATTATTATTATTATTATTATTATTATTTTATTACTTGCTGTATAGATACGATCCGAACGTAACAGTATAATAATTTATATACGTCTGACCCCTTTTGTGTCGCGCGCGACTCGAACGGTTTTCCTATATTATCTCATTTCCTTTGACGATAATCAAATTTATTCTGGTGGTATTTATTGTGTACGAACACGACGACGGTGACGATATTCACTTCGGTACAATAATAGTACTATAATACGTATGTATCCCGAATAGACGTCATTATTCACCTATTTTTATTACTGTACGCAGTCGCAGTCCCCGCTCGGATTACAACCACAACGACTTTTATTTTATTTTCCAATCTTCGACATCACAGTCAACAAGTTATCATAAAATCATTGTTATATTATTTAAATAAAGATCATAATGGTATCACACTATCTCTTGTTGCGTGTATACTACGGGAATAGTGAATTGATAATATGAATAAACCGTAGGTGATCCTGTATATTATATACAGGGTGCTTAGAGGTTCATATGTCGTCCTTCCGTCAACGGTGTGATTATCGTGTACTGCCAGGCACGTAGCCAGGGGAGGGGTCCATGGGGGGTCCGGACCCCCTCCGGAATATCATCGATGACAATTTTTTGTATTCGTGTGTCAAGTAATTAATTACCTATTTGTCGTAGAGCAACGTATTATCAAATGATATGGTAAGCGGGCACATAAATATATATGTAAATACCTCCTACTCTACTACTCTAGTAAAAACTAAACCGCATGATAACCACGTAGATCAAAAATCATACCCAAGTGGTATTCAGAGAGATCATTTTTCAAAATTCTCAATAAATTTTTAAAAACGAGAAAAACCTATTGAAAAGTTGAGTAAAATAAACAAATTAGGCTGTAGTAAACAATATTTTCATAAAATCGATTTTAATAATTTCACCATAACTGCGAAACTTTTGAACTAAAAACTTAAAATCTTCATTGAAATCTGACTATTTTTTTGGTTAATTGTAGTATTTTGGAATAAACTTTTGTTTTGTTACGTTTTATCTAATAACATATTTAAATCTTGATATTATTATAGCTAAAAATGTAACACAAACATACTCCCATATATTATGTTTGATTAATCTGAAAAAATCTCGAAAATCTAAAATAATTATTTATTTTTCAATAGTTTCAAAACATTTAAAATTTAAATTACACCAATATTTTCTATTACCATATGATCCATTTCGTGTTTTATACACCTGGTTTAATGTCCATGAAAACTGGTTATCTAAATAATTTTTTACATCTGTTTAAATTTTAGAATTACAGTTCAAATAATGTCGACTAATCCAAATAATAGCAGATTTCTCTTCCTTTTATTTTATTTTATTACACATCACTATGCCAATATAATTATATAAAAGTAAAATGTTAATTTATATTGACATATTTGTTAAAATCAGTTGTGGCAATTTTTAATCGTAAGGGATTCAAAACTCAAAATACCCAAAATTATTCATTTTCTCCCAAAATTTAAATGGACACCGATTATTCTGTTATTACCAATTCCAAAAGTAATATTGTTGAAATCATGACATTGCAATTATTGTCACCAATGATATTCGTCTAAAATGTAAATGAAACAAATTGTTAAACACATTCAATATAAAATTGACAAATATTGATGTTTATAACTAACCGCAGGATCACCGAGAATCGTTTTATCGAGAAAAATATTTACCGTTCCTTAAAACCTAACACACCCACCAATAGTATCCCGTACATGGTGCGAAGTATGTCCCCCCTTTTTTTTTTTTTCTTTTAACTGGATCCCCTCCGAAATAAAATCCTGGCTACGTCTCTGTGCACTGCAGGTTTTTACCGATATCGATACCGGTTGTTTGTACAAAATAATGCGCACAATTCGACAGTAGATAAACAATATTATTATTTTTTTTTTTCTCGAGCACTTGTCGTAATTAATATTATAAAAGCGCACTCGAAACTCGACGAAACACGTTTCCCCCCCAATTAAACATATCATTATTATTATTATTATTATTATGTATTACACAGGTGCTTGACTTTGCCGCCGAGTAAAAGCTGTTGTGTACTTACACTGCACGACTCTATTACATCAATATGCGTATAAATTATAATATACGTTACACACACACACACACACACGCACACATATCCCACGCGAATGGTGTTTTGTTTATAAATATTAATTAGACGACATATCATTATTATACCTATAGTTGACACTATGTCAGTATAACACGTAGCTCAGGTATTTTGTAAATTGGACGTTAGAGCCGCATAGACGGTGGGAGGGGGCACTTGGCGTTAATTTCAGGGTGGGCAAACATTAAATAGAAATATAGTAAATCTCTCGAAATTAAATTTCACCCTTTGTTAATTTTATTTTATTTTCCCCATTTCACTTTGGGAAATTCTTTTTAGAAAAATAATAATAACCTTAAATATTAAAAAATATAACTATATTATATTAATAATATGTTTTATAGTAAAGATTTTTATCAAAAAAACACTTGAATTATTTTAAGTCTAAATAAAAACATTTTCTGCAATAAATAATTTAATAACAAAATAAAGTACAATTACAATAACCAAACGATGCAATTATAAAAAAAAAAACTAATACAATATATTGTTTTTCTTTTAATATACCTATAGGCCCAAAAATTTATAACTGTCTATACAGTATACTAATGCGCAATTTGCTTCCATCACACTTTAAACACAGTGATTCTTTTAAGATTTTAAAGAAAACGATTATTTCAATTTGGCTATTAAAAGAGACAAATATAAAAATTCTAAAGCAAAAATTTGTCAAATAATAATATTATAATATGTTAGTATATAAATATCATATTTGAATATTTTAGTGATTAACTTTCAATAGTATATTTAAGATTTCAAAAAAGAAATACTCACTGAAATATAAATTATGTTTAATAATCGGAATTACATTTTGATAATAGTAAGATAAAATATTACAAATATATTTATTTATTATTGAAATAATAAAATAACGGGTTTTGTAGTTAATTGTTTTAAGGGAAGGGGGGCAAATGTTTATCTTTGCCCTCTCTATTAACTCTTTGGGGGGGGGTGCAACTGCCCCCTCGTGCACGCCTCAGTTGCCGCCTCTATGGTTAGAGGTGCTGCACTGTAACGTGAACTCTTTGAATTTTTCGTAGAGTGATGGTTTTTAAAACGTGATGACACTATATACGTACTAGTCTCGATTAGAGTGGCGCAACTAGGATTTTTTTTCAAGTGGGGTGTCCACCTTTAAATTTCTACTATTATTATTTAAATATTATAAACAATGTTGATGAACACTCAATGAGAATTCTTTGAATAGGAGTTTCACGAAGCAAAATCTAAAATGTCTTTTCTCCGAGTTAACATTTTTATAACGTTATTTTCGTAGTAGATAAATAAAAAATTTAGCGTCGCATATTCGACAATATGAATTTTTAAAATTTTTAATTTGTAACGGATGTTTAAACTCCTATTGATAATCTAATGTTTACTATTTTATGAAATAGTAAGCAATGTTGAAATAATATTATGTTCATTTTAACCATGATACATTTCTGAATTAATCGAGGTCATAATTGAAGGGCTCCGTGCAACAACGAGACACGTCTATATTTTGAAATTATTTGGGAGACATGTTTTATTTTACCAAAACTTCTTTAAAAATTTATATTTTTATTTGAAAATTCGACATAAGTATCTTTAATTTCATGTTAATAGTCGAGTAAAATTGATTTCAATTTTAAATGCATTGTTGATTTTCTAAAATAACTCGGAAGTATGAAACATAATATGGACTTACTTGGTTTGTTGTTCGTTAATTGTAATACGCTTTTCGAAAACCAAGACGAGTCCAAAACCAAATGAAGTCCAAAGATAATAGCGAAAATCAGACAAGTCCGAACTCATCTCGTTTTTTTTTACCATTGTAATATTATATTATAAACCAGACAAAGTCCATTTACTCAATAACTCCGTAAATAATCATTGGACTTATGTCTTGTTGTCGTATATAAATGTAAAGAAAAAAAATCCATATACCATATGACACCAAAAAGGGATTTTCGAAAAAGAGTGGACTTGTTGCACGGAACCCTTCAATTGTGTAGTTAAAAGGATTTATTTTTTCCAACGCTAATTGAACAAGATTTCTTTACATATTATTATCCGGCACAAGGGGGAGGGGGGGTGGTCTAGACACCCCCCACACACCCCTCGGTTGCGCCACCGGTTCAATAATGTAATAATTATTGTGTTTTCGTCTCGTCCGCTTTTCTAAGTATAAAAATAGACGTCGGAGACCAGAAAATTGGCGGTGCCGCAATGTTAATTATTTTTAATAATAAACCATAGCTGGCGCGTTTGATTCCGTTTTGCTAATAATATTATAATAATATTTCATAATTGTTATTCGTATACACACACACATATATACGTATATATGTATATAACGGTGCTGCGATGCATGGGCGCGTTAAGAATTAGTGAGGACTTATGACGTGTGGCCCGCCGCCAAGTGGACACTAATGTAATTTTAATGAAACACGTGTTATTTTTCCATTTATTTATTATACATCCTTCGTGTCAAAGCCAGCGGGGTTTTTTTTTTTTTTATTATTATTATTATTATTAATTCACTTAGAAATCGTCGTATTATTATCGTCAAACCGAATGTCATAAGCAATTCGTCGGACAGAACCGGCCGCCAAAAATATGATCCGCACCCGGCGGCGGTCGTCGACGCGCTTTTTAATCACAAATCCGCCTCCGACCCACAGTGTACCGTTGAAAGTTGATTTAATGGGACAAAATTAGATTTTTTTTTTTTTTTGTTTTGAATCGCTAGTTAAACTCAAAATAGCATTTAATCGAAAGAATAGACTTAGCTATTGATTAGATAATATGAGTTTTCAAAACCCTCCAAACGCCGAAAATCAAATTTCGCATGTGCAAATTCAAATAGATATTTTTTCCCCATTTCCTTAGTAAGTTGTTTAGCTAAAATTACACTAATATCTGACAGAGTAAGTAGTCGAGTATTTTTGGGAGTATTAAAAAATTTTTCGAAATCCATGACACAGTTTTTATTGATTATCTCAAAGTGGTTTCTGAAATAAGCGATTCGATTGTGTATAATGTATTATATTTATGTAAATGTATTATTTAGTTCACATTGTCCGTTGAATGAAATCCTATTAAAATGTTTTTCAAAAAACAAATTTTGGTAGAGCCATGGACAGCATGACGTATATTTTGTATTCTTAATTCCAAGAGGTTTGGGAATATTCCTATTATAGTGGCACATCACTAGGCACGCGCCACGTAATGTATATAGTGTGCCCGGGTGTGAGACGTGACTTTTTATACGAAATTAATTCGAAATGACCTGCAAATCAGTTGATTACAATAGCGTCGCCATCAAAGACTAATTAATATATGCTTATTTTTATTACTTTATTTGCATGTCGATAATATTACGACGATGTTTGTGATGTTATTTCAAGTGTAATTAGTTCAAAAATGTTATTGATTATCTAGTCTTTAAAAATAAATAAATTTCGTCTCAAGTGATATTAAATGTAAAATGCTTCATTGGCAAAAATACATATCTGATAAAATATAACATTGAAATAATTTTTTATGCGCTCAAATGTTCGACATATTTTATTACTTAGAGTTACGTTGTTTGTCCATCTAAATGGATTTTATATTCTATATTAAATTCTAATCTCATTAAAATCCTAATCTAATTAATATATTTTGTGAAGAAATTTTCTTATATCGAGACGTATTGTATTGTAATCGTTAAGTGATTTGATTGTCAATGAATTTATATTTTGCATTCACTTAGAAAAAAAAAAAAGGAACAGAAAAATGTAAAACAAAGCAATTAAATATTTTTCCAATGTTATTTTAATTAGGTTTTTTTTATTTTTTTTTTTTTCACCTGGGTGAGGACAATTTTTTTGGTTTCTGGTTTAAGTTAGGTTATTACCTAACTTAACCTAACCTAACCTAACCTAACTTAATAATGACGCACTCCCATGTTGTCGCGTATTCAATGTGATGATAATATTATAATCGTTTAACACGAGTTTAGTGTCGAATCATAAGAAGCGCTAGAAATCAATCGGTTTTTTTCCCCGAGGCAATAAAAACCACAGACCGTTTTAATTAAAAATACCAAACTTTATTGCCGTAATTATTTTTTTATTACTTTTATTATTATTATTATTATTATTATTATTTTTCGTGCGTATCAAGTACTTATTGACGGATTTATCTCGTATAAAATTTCAATATTACATACGTTTTCGTATTCGGTGTCAAATGAATAAAAAAATTAATGATAAAGTATTAATTACCTATACGATACTACATTATGTTGTTACGACAGTAATATTGTTCAGGACTAATATAAAATTATATTATACCACCTATATAAGTTTACTTTTCGAGTGTTCGTTTTATATTTTTAATTTTCATATAACTTTTGTTGTTTAATGTTTGAATTCGGTTAGAACTGATTATTTTCCCTTAGGTATTCACTAATCAAAACATAATATGCCTTTAAATCTTTGTTCAAACGCTTCAAATTTCAAAAAATATCGACTTCGTGAATTGAAGGGCTCCGTGCAAAAACGAGACAAGTCCATTTTTGAAATTGTTCAGGAGACATGTTTTATTTCTCCAAAACTTTAATAAAAATTTATATTTTCATTTGAAAATTTGACATAAGTATCTTTAATTACATGTTAATAGTTGAGTAAAATTAATTTTAATTTTAAATACATTTTTGATCTTCTAAAATAACTTGGAAATATGAAACACATGGACTTACCTGGTTTTCTGTTCGTTAATTTTAATACATTTTTCGAAAATCAAGACAAGTCCAAAACCAAGCAAAAACCCGAAAATTCTGAATTCAGCTTGTTCTTGCCCATAATATTATAAGCTAGACAAGTCCATTTACTCAATAACTCCGTAAATAATCATTGGACTTGTCTAGTTGTCGCATAGAAATGTTAAGAAAAAAAATCTGTATACGATAACACCAAAAAGTGAGTTTCAAAAAAAAAAAAATGGTCTTGACTCGTTGTTGCACGGAGCCCTTCAATTGATGAAACGTCCGATTCAAAAGTTTAGTTAATGAAAAAAATTGTTTTAATTAAAAAATTTGGATAAAATTTTGAACTTTGTACCGAAATTACTATCGTGTTCTCTGGAAAAAAAAATGCGCGATGGTCACACTTTTTAACTTTTACCCCTAAAGCTCTGCCCGGTATCATTTTCCGATTGTAATATAATTTATTGTTTCTTTTCTAATTTGAAATATAATATCATACGGTGCACTATTTATAGTGTTTTGGATACGTTTATTGTATAAAAAGAAGATACTTCTGGTGTATAACACACCATTTGATATCTTTTCCGCGAAGCTGTTATTAAACTGCTAAAAGACAATTACTCGTTAATAAAGTCATTAAAACAACACACCCATATGCTTGTTGTGATAAATACACGTGATCGCCTCAGCTATATTGGATGAGACGAAAAAATTTCCATGTTTGGCGTTGATAACTACGTATTTACGTCGAGATGACTACATTAAGCACTATCAATATTATATTGTTAAATAAATAACACGAGATGAATATTTTAAAAAAAAAAAACATATTTTTTTTAACAATTTTTTTTTTCTATCGACGGCTTTATCATATAGTGTAATATTATTGCTTTTTTATTTTTTTATCATTATTGTTTTCATTATCAGTACGTATTTATGAAAAATACTTTGAAAAAGTAAAGTATACACACAAGAAAGTCGGACATACTTCGCAACACGGATATTTTTCGCTCTTCGGGTCAAATATTCTTGGTGGGTTAGTAGAATTTTAAAAAAGCGATAAATCGTTTCTTCAATAAGACGGTTCTGAACGAAAGAAGTTAATAATATAAATAACAATATAACAGTTGTCATTTTTCAAAACACCCACCAAGAGTATCTGACCGGAAAAGCGAAGAATATCCGTGGTGCGATGTATGTCCGGCTTTCTTGTTTATACTTTACTTTACTTATTTTTATCTAATAAATAAAGGGAAAAAAGATTAAATGTGAAAAAAAAGTGTTAGAAAAATGTACAAAAATTTTCTTTTCACATTTTCAAAATTTTCTTGCGTCAAAATCTTTCTCATATGATTTTCTATCTATGTTTAAATTTTCATATAGTTCGGATATTAAAAATTGATGGTTTCCGAGTCGTTTTTGTCAAATTTTGTGTAATTTTTTCCAAAAAAAATTGAAGAATTGAGAAATTCAAAAAACGATTTCTCTGAAGTAGCATCTAGAGGCGAATCCGGTTTCAAAAAGTTGCTGATCGAAACTTTTGGACAAGTATTTCCATACGAAAAGTTGTACACAGAAAAAATAAATAAAAATCATTGTGAAAACATGAGCTTCTTTACTCGGTTCAGAATTAAAAAAAATTCGAATAACGTCTCATATTTGTGCGTAACACAATGAAAAAAAAAAACTCAAAATCTCGACCGCGCGAGATGCAGAGAACGCGCGCGCGCGCATAGTTGTAATAAATTATTGTAGAACAAATAATAATTATTACAATATTATCAGGCCTTGGACACTCTGAAATATTATCAATAATTGGCGGCCATTTTGTTGGAGGAAATATTATCATTTATTAAATTTTGATAATATTGTTGTGATATTTACCAAGAGTGAATAATATTTACGTTGTGGGCATAGACATAAATAACATAGAATAGTGACATAATAACATTTCACAAGAGTTTAATAGAAAAAAAATCGGATAAATCGCCTATTTTATTACATATTTCTCAACACACGAAAGATTGAAAGGTTGATAGGTAATGTTTTATTGCATTTTATGTATTTTTCGATGCTGAATACGACTGTGTGAATTAAAATCCACGTGCAACAATAGTTTTCCAACTATTTTATTCTATTTTGAAAATTTAATATTTTCGGTTATTAGGTACACAAAATACCTACTATTTCACCTATAAGATCAAGTAAGATAACGTGGACAGAACCGGCCCATCACGCGAAATACCGGGGTTCGATTCCAGCCCGGCACCCCAAATTTTTTTTTCTTTTATTATTATCTTCCTTCGTTCAGAATCGTTTTATTGAAGAAATGATTTGTCGTTTCTTTGAAATTCAATACATTCGTCAAGAGTATCTCACCTGACGTGCAAACAACAACCCGATGAGCGAAGTACATGTTTTTTTTTAATTATTTTTCATGTGAGAATACGTCTTGATCCGTGAGTATTGGTCATTAATCTATTCTGTGGTATTGTGGAATAAAAGAATAATAAATAATTTTGAACTTAATGTATTTTATGATATTATTTATTTTACCTTTTTCTTTTATTATGAGTCCACAACCATTGTTCACAAAATACATAATTCTTTAGAATTAATTTTATCGCGAGACGCTTTTTAATCTAAGTGAAACATTGTTAAATCAAAAATTGATTTATGAATAGTTTACTAATTTTTCGGAACATATTTTTTTTTGGGGGGTTATATCGGGTCATCCTGATTTTTCCTCCAACAAAACGGCGGATCAGTTTTTCAGAAAACCCCATGCTACCCTATGTAAATCCTTATCAGTGTCCGTTCTGATTAATCTGTTCTGCGATATAATAATATTACGACGACGGCAGCGGCGGCGACGACGCATTTATCGCGTGCTAAACAAAATAACACAACAATAATAATAATAATACCTGACGGAACATAATCATATTATAATGCCGCCCCATCCATCGGTCGGTTACTGCTACACACACACACGGTATAATTATAATTCCGATGATACCCCCCCCCCCAATCGTCGTCGGGGGATAATTTATAATATAATATACACGACGATATATTAATAATGTATATTTACAACAATATTCGATTAATGTGGTATAATAATAATATTATAATAATTATTGTAATACACGCGTATCGACGACCTCTAATCACACGGATTTCACGATGATGACGGACGATGGGAGCGACTACTGGTTTTCACGGGACTACGGATATTTTGTTGTTCGGGGAGAGATCGTGACCGCTCTGGGCTCTTGGCGGATCGCGTGTCGCACACGAACGCGGGTCAGAGTTTTTTTTTAATTTTTTTTTTATATAAATAATTCGTTTTATATTATCAATACACACACACACACACACACGAGTTGCCCGTGTACATAATATAATAGTCGGATCACGCTATAATATAATACTTTTAGCGTCTCCGCCGGCGAAACGCGGATAAAACACACACACACACACACATACGGTTAACGCGAAACTGTGATAGAAAATCAAAAAAAAAAAAAAAGCGGACATACTTCGCACGATGGGTGTACTTGGCACGACGGGTGGTATTCTCTTGACGGGCGTATTAAATTTTAAAGAAACGATAAATCATTTCTTCAGTA
>JAIPRM010013916.1:0-11075 GCA_025469315.1 Stegophylla sp. TES_Ste_2020
AAGTATTGGGAAACTGGAAAAATGACCTCTCTAAAGTACCATCTGGGTATGATTCCGGTTCTATAGAGATATTGATCGAAACTTTTGGTCTAGTATTTCTATACGAAAAAGTGTTTACAGAAAGAGAAAAAAAAAAAAGAAAAAATAAACATCATTGTAAAATCATAAGCTTCTTCACTTCGTTCAGAATCTAATAATGTTTCTTAGATTAATGTTTATGAATGTCATAAAAATGATTCTACCAATAGAGCGCAGCACTACGCCAGTTCCTATTTCTTCCGTAATAAAAGCGTGCTTTTTCATTGATACTTGCCTGACCTTATATTCTAAGCCCGTGGTTATGCCCCCTGATAAGAAAAATATCTGATAATAGAACGAATTTACTGGGGAAGATTCATAACCTCAAAAAATAATGAAAAATATAAATGATAAAATATGATAAATGATAATAGAGTATAATTAATTTACTATTTGCCATTTTCTTTTTAAAATGTAAGAAACGTAGTGTATTTTAACATGGTCACTAATTTCTTGGTGAATTGATTTAATTTTGAAATTGTGTTAAATGTATATTACTTATATTTATATTACTACTAACAAACTACATTTATCACATACCTATTAGTTAAATCGATTCAAAGAAACTTTTAAAATGGAAAGACATCATTCAACTTTAAACAACCAAGAAATACCCAAGTAAATCTATTATTATTTTATTAGAGGTGGAATGAACTAGGACAGTGTTATCTGAATACTTTATTTTATATATTTAAATAAAATCATAGGTACTAATACATTTATTCTTTTGTATGATTTATTGACTTTACCTATCAATTTTCATTAGTTATCTACCTATGCTTAATTTAGTTTTTCATACATTTGAGTATAAACCTAATATATTCATTGAATAATTATTGAAATAAAAATTTGGACAATAAATATTGAAATTTTGATGTTCAATAAGATTTGTTTGTTAATGATTTACTTTTCAGATTCAACTATAAAAATGAAAATCTTGTGTAGACACTTAGCAACTAAGATGAATACTAAAAGTATTTTAGTCATAGAAGGTAGTCATTAAAACACAATTATTATTATGGTATGCATTAGGTTTTTATCAAAAATTATATTTCAATAAATGTGTATTTCAATGTATTAAAACTCTCAATTTACTGTTAATTTTACTGGAACAGACTTTTTTTTTTTTATTTATTTAAATAATATTACATCTTAATTCATAAAAAAATAACATGGAATTTAGAATTTGAATTGCTTCTAAAAAAACTAGCTTTTTTTTTTTTTGTTTTCTTTCTATAGATACTAAATATTAAATCCACTATGTTAATTCCATCTCTGTTATTATTTTAATAAAAATATTGCTTTAACATGTTTATGAGTTTATTATAGTCAAAAACAATGTTGGGTATGTTATGGTACCGACGATGAAGAATTTGAGGGTAGCAGAGATTGGGTGTCACCATGCATTTGTCGCGGTTCTTCACAATGGGTAATTTTTAAAAGTATTTTATCAAACAATTGTTTATAGTTTTTATTTAAATAAAAAATTATATAAATTACCTATTAAAGTATATTATAAATTAATAATTAGAGCATGATTATTTCAGTGAAAGTTCTAGCATTACATTTTGGTGGAGGCAAATCCTTCAGAAATTTTGCCCCTCATATCCCCTCCTACCACTTAAACTAAAATAGGTTTGTCAGTTATTTTTACCTGTAGACTGTCTTAGTGTTATAACTAGAGAATTCAAATTTCTGTCTTATCTATATACACTAGTTTTAAAAAGAAATATTAATATAATAATTAGGCCCCAGAAGTTGTTGCATTTGCATGCTTCTTGTGAACAATTAGATTTACAACTAGCTAGGTTAGAAATTCATTTCCTGACTCTACAAAATAAATATTAAAAGTTTATATTGCATATTTGATAATTTTGTCGTTTTAAGAGTGTATTTCTTAATTTTACAATTTTTTAGATCATATTTGATGACAAAATTTGAATGAAAAATGAAAAATGTACCTAATTTTCAAAATTTTCAAAATTTGTTAATGGTTATAAATTTGGGACCTTTTAACTTTAAAAATTAAAATATATAGTTAAGTAAGGTATGGTAAAGTAAAGCAAACATAAGTCGTGTTCTCAGTCATAACAATAGCTACTAAAAACCTTACCTCTGTTTGAGCGCTGCATATGCGCAGTTTCAGTAATTTAGTGTTCACGTATGTGTTTATATGAGTGTGTGTGTTATTTTATCAACAGGACAACAGGACAATACCTTATACTACTGGCCTTTGTGGTATTATTTTCCATTCATTTATTTTATATAAACTATAATAGAGATAATTCAATTTTTTAATATAATGTATCTAGTACACTAGCAATTGTAGTAAATAGTCCTATCCTATATCCAATAGATTTATGA
The DNA here is from genome assembly GCA_025469315.1 of Stegophylla sp. TES_Ste_2020. Classification (NCBI taxonomy): domain Eukaryota; kingdom Metazoa; phylum Arthropoda; class Insecta; order Hemiptera; family Aphididae; genus Stegophylla; species Stegophylla sp. TES_Ste_2020. The sequence goes on from JAIPRM010013916.1 coordinate 2,443, forward strand.
GTAATGCTAATTTATCAATTAATTTTGAAATATGCTATTAACCAAGTACATGATGATAGTGCTATTATAAAAATAGAGTGTAATTTAATGTAATAATATTTAATGCAATAGATTATTGCTGAGAAATTCAAAGTTTATTCCTGTAGCCTAAATAAGAATTCTGCTCGTTGTACAAATTTTTATACATAAATAAATAAAAAGTTCACTGATTTGATTTAGGAAAATGATATTCTGGAAAACCTTATTTTGGTTCAATATTAAAATATTAGCCAGCAACACCGACAAAAAAGAAAAGTACATCCTTGTATATAGTTATAATGACACACTGTGTACTTCTTGAAAACATTAAATAGTCTTCCATTTCATTAACGTAGTATGATAATAATGCAAAGATTACAATCCATAGAGACTGTGATGAAACTATAGCATTCCCGAGAATTGAGCTTAGGTACAAATAAATTGTACTAATTTATGTCTCACCTAACCTTACCAGAGTGTAATGAACGAGTACGTTATAATATATAGCAGGGATGGACAACTGGAGGTCTACTTTCCTTTTTTTATCTATTCCATGCTACATTTCAAAAATTATTTTAAACAATTTTAGCGTTTATCTGTATTTCATTTTATTACATTTTTCATAAATTGTACTTATTACCTAATTTTTATCTAGTATTAAAAAACATAAATTTCTGCAAGTTTTTGCAATAAATATTATCCTTGTTTAGAACTACTTACATATCATGTGAATGTTCATTTTCTAACAGAAAGTTTATAAAATGAAAAGAATGCCTCGAAGCAACCCTAAAGGATTTATTGTGTAATGTTTTAAAATTTGACCCACTAATAACTTTAGATATCTTAATGTATAATATAATTTTTATTGATTAAAAATCATGAAACTGAACTGTGATGCTTCAACAATGCCTCAACGTGATAAATGTAGCGTTTGTTTCAATTAAATCCTTTAAGAAAAACTCACTGACTGAAATCACCATTACAGAATGTGATAGGTTATATACTCTGTGTGCGTGCATATGTAAACGACCCTTCTTTTAAATTATGTTATTAAAAACTGTATAAAAATATATTTTAGGTTCATCAGGATTGTGTTCAACGTTGGGTGGATGAAAAATTGAAAGAAGATATGAATATTAGAGTATGTTGTCCACAATGTAACACAGAATATATAATTATTTATAATGAAGTCAGTAAGTATTTTAAAGCATAGAAATATTGATGTTAATTATTAAGAATTTAAATTAAGAAAGAGTACAAAGAGCTCAGATTTCAATAGTCCAAAAAGACAGACGTATTTTACATAATTGGTATTCGCCGCTCTTGGACAGGATGTTCTTTGATGGGTGTTTTGAATTATAAAGAGCTTATTATATGTAGGATAAAAATTATTTTTTGCTATTAGTTTTATATAGGAAAATATATTTTTTATGAGAAAGAAACAAAAAAAATTTTAAGTATCATCCATGTTTTTGCACTATAATATTTTTCATAAAGGTTGGATTAATAAAAAATAGTTTTAAAAGCACTTTTATTACATTACTAATGAGCATTTCAAAAAATGACCTCCCAAATGTACTATCTAGAGTCAAATTCTGATTGAAATAGTTATTTTTCGAAACTTTTGAACATGTATTTCTGTACAAGGCGTTATCAGAAAAAAAAATTTAAAAAATATTTCATTGTAAAAACACTATTTTATTCGCTCCACTCAGAATCTAAAATAAATATAAAAATGTATTTCATTTATCAAGCCTATAATATTACAACATTTATAATAAAAATGAGATTTTTTTTTATTCTTTAATTCATATTTTATTAAGTATTAAACATAAATTTTTACTTTTATGAACTCGCACTATTTTATTTGACCTGTTAAAGCATATTGAAAATTATATATTGTAGTAAAATTGAAAATTTTGATTTTTTTTTCTCCATTATAAATGAGTTGTTGATGAAATTCTTAAAATAGGTTTATTTTATTTAAAAATTAATCTTCATATTTGAAAATTGTCAAATCAAAAAATTATGATAATTAATATTTAGAAATTTTATAAAGTTATTGCAAAAAGTGTTATACTTTAAAAAGTTATTAATATTTCAGTAAATTTTATGATGAATAGTTACTCTATCTAATATTTAAGATTAAAATAAGTTGTCACTGAAAATATTTCTAGGATTATAAAATTTCAGATTTTGATCAATTAGAAATATAAAATTATCAATTTTTGAAGTAGCTTCAAAATTTAGAGATAGTTTATAAGCTGACCCTTACCATAACTAATAACAGTGCCAGATTATGGAAACATGATTGACTATACTAAACACCTACAGGTCAGCCAAGAAGTTTAAATATATTTTTTTAGATTCTGAACGAAGTGAAGAAGCTTATGATTTTACAATGATGTTCATTTTTTCTTTTTTTTTTTCTTTTTTTTTCTCTTTCTGGAAACACTTTTTTGTATAGAAATACTGGACCAAAAGTTTCGATCAATATCTCTAAAGAACCGGAATCATACCCAGATGGTACTTTAAAGAGGTCATTTTTCCAATTTCTCAATACTTTTTCCATGCGTGGTGAAAATATGTCGAAAAATTAACGAAAAACGGCAAAATTTGCAGTTACCGGCATTTTCGTAAAATTGAAAATTTCTTTTTACCATAACTTCTAAAATAACGTAGCTAGAGACTTGAAATTTTCACCAACCACTAAAAATATATATGAAAATATGTCATAAAAATTTCAAAAAGATTTGATCAATTTTGAGTTATGTGTCTAATTGATCTGAAAAAATCTCAAAAATCGTTAGTCAACCTTTTTTTTTATACCCGTTTGAAGTTAGAATTTCGACTGAATTCGTTAGTTTCACTTAAAATAACGCACTTTAACGTACATATAAGAAAATTGGCTTAACCGATTGTTTTGAAATTTGGTGTCCAGATAGAAAATTTCATTGCGAATATTTTGGTGTAATAAAATTTCTTACGGACAAAGAATTTAACATTTTACAAGGGTTTGAATGAAAAATGAACTATAGGAAATACAGACAGATATTACGAAATATCTATTTAATATAAGCATTTAATTACTGAAGGTTGATAATGTTGTATTGCATCTTATATATTTTTCGATGCTGAATACGATGGTGTGAGTTAAAATCCACGTGCAATAATAGTTTTCTATCTATTTTATTATATTTTGGAAATTCAATATTTTCGGTTATTATATTAAATACCTACTATTTCACCTACAACATCAAATAATGTTTGTGGCCGAGTGGAAACGATCTAGGCTTTGAACGTGCAGTACTGGGTTCGATTCCCGCCAGGCACTTCAAATTTTTGCATTTTTTTTTCGAACATTTTTTTTTTCTTATATTATTAACTTCCTTCGTTCAGAATCGTTTTACTGAAGAAATGATTTATCGTTTCTTTAAAATATAATACGCCTGTCAAGAGAATACCACCCGTCGTGCGAAGTACACTCATCGTGCGAAGTATACCCATCGTGCGAAGTATGTCCGCTTTTTTAATTATTTAAGTTAAACTAAATTTTGATATTACAAAATGTTTATATTTCTCATTTTCATTAAATTACGATATGATCTTTTCTTTAGCATTTTGTTTCAATTTTTAATATAGTAGAATCGATTCCAATGTATGTATATTTTAAAATATTTTATTCTTTTAGATTATTTTGTTCAAGTATTGAACAAATTTGAAAAAACAGCAAATCTGCTGTGCCCTCATATAACAGGTGGTGTCATCTATGGTGTTCTTTATTGGTCTGCCGTTTCTTATGGAGCAATAACTGTGATGCAGGTTCATAATATTATCAATTAAAATTTTTTGGATCATATTGACATTTTTTTTTTTTTCTTAGGTATTGGGTGAACAGGAAGGAATTAATATGATGGAAGATACAAACCCGTACTTGTTGCTGGTAATGTTGCCAGCTATACCTGTCGGTTTAATTATGGGCAGCATCATAAATTGGAAAAGAATTTTCGTACAATATGCAAAATTTTCCTTGTTCAAAAATATTATGCCTTCATTCTTGTAATTTCAATCTTGTTATGTTTATATTTTAATAATGAGTTTTAAAATTAATTATGAATATTATATCCATTGGTTTTAGGTATGAACCAATCAACGATTTAACTCGTAATGATCTTTTCAATCCAGCCATTACCGTAACAAATACTCTGTGCTCTGCACTCTTTTTGCCAACTGCTGCCATCATTGTTGGAAATATATTTTTTGACAAAAGTTATTCAAATTGTCGAAAAACATTACTGGTGAGTTACTTAAATAGGATAAAATACAGTGTATACACATAAAATGTTATTTTTAATTCAAAAATTTATATTTATATTTTAGGGTGGATTAGTCTATATTGCAGTTAAAGAGATATTTAAAATTTATCAAGGACACCACAATGCTAAAAGAGCGAGAACTTTAACGATTATTGATTATTTGAGCACTGAAAATCTTTAATAAGACATCATTTAATTGTAAATTTCTTATATTTTTAATGAAATACATAATTAATTTAAATCATACAAAAATAACTTGTTTACATCACTTAACATTGTATCTTTACAGTTTGATACTATTCATATATAAATAAATATGTTAAAATATTTATAAGATAATTAATTCCAAGTAGTTTATTTGTATAAATCTTATTTTTATTTTAAACAAATTTTTAATGTTGTCAAATTAATTATTTATCAATTTTAGATACAAAAATGTATTTATCAATAAACATAGTATAAGTATTTCTAATTATGTTTTGAGCTACATAAAATCTAAATAATCATGATTACTGTAATTTCTCGTTATCTACAGATTTTTTATCTTTAGTAGAGTCCGCTATAAAATGTTAGTGTTGAAATAACATTTTATTATTATTATTCAAACACTGTTGATAATTTTTAATTTAGAAAACTGTAGATAATTATTGTTACACTGCTAAGTATAAGTATACATATGTATAAATATGCATACAAATAAGTAAATGTACTTATTATCTTTTAAAATGACTTTTCAACCAAAAATTTCAATGCAATTTCAGTGGTCTATTATAATCGCAACGTTGCGGGAATGTAACCCCAGCAGATAACGAGTGATTACTGTATTCATATCATTAAAATTTTCATTATTCAATTCATTATAATATTAAAAAATCTAGGTTAATAAATTTTCTTTTTGGTTTTTAATAAATGTAAGTTAAACAATATTAATTTAGTGTATTTACTTTATCAACACGTTTGGTAATATTAAAGTTACTTAATAATTTAAGATTCTAAATGGAACAAAGAGTTAATATTTTATTTTTTATATTAATCTATTTTATATCAGTAATTTACAAACTAAGAAACAATTTTCAAAAAAATTTTCTTATTTTTAATTAAATTTAAATGTTTGAAAATATTGCAAATTTATTGTATTTCATAATTTTTATCTTGTGACATTTAAATATTTGAGTAAGAAAGAAGACTTTTGTTTAGATGGATAATTTTAACTAGTGTTTAAAACTAATAAAAATTAAGCTAGTGCTTTTTACAATGATGATAAAATTTTATTCTTTTTTCTGTGAACACATTTTCGTATAGATCTACTTGTCCAAAAGTCTTGATCAGCAATATTTTGAAACCAGATTCACTTTTAGTTGGTTCTTTAGAGAGGTTGTTTTTTAATTTCTCACTTCTTCAATTTTTTGGAGAAAAAAAAACCAAAAATTAAAAAAAAAAAAAAAAGACTCAAAAACCATCATTTTTTGATCCAAACTTTAAGAAAATTTAAACATAGATTGACAATAATATGAGAAACATTTTAGCGCAAGAAAATTTTGAAAATTTGAAAAAAAATAATGGAACTTTTCTTTATTTTTTAGATTAAAAAAGTAAAATAAAGTATAAAAAAGAATACCAAACATACTTCGCAACACGGATATTTATTGGTCTTTGGTACAGATACTCTTGGTGATTGTGTTAAATATGATAATTTTTATTGTTCTTTATATTATTAACTTCTTTCATTCAGAATCGTCTTATTGAAGAAATGATTTATTGTTTCTTTAAAATTTAATACACCCACCAAGGGTATTTGACCCAAGGAGCGAAGAAATTCTTGTCTGTGTTTTACTACTTTTTTTTTTTTTATCAATTATTGAAATGAAATTTTGCAATAATTTTATCCTGGGTTATTCATGTATCGACATTATAAAAATTTTATTACACCAAAACATTTACTTTATAATTCTCTATCTATGTACCAAGTTTCATTAAGACTATACCAATTATTTTTTATATACTATAAAGTGTGTAATTTTAAGTAAAACTAATGAATTCTGTCAAAATGCGAAACTTGACTTACGATTTCTTAGATTTTTTTTATTTCCATTTGTAATACATATGAACATGTTTGTATTCAATTTTCAGGACTAAATATCATTATATAACAGTCTTATGAATTAACAACTTACAAAAAATGAGACATTTTCTATTTTTCAAAGTTCCATACATTCTTTAAATTTGGTCAAGCGTTTTAGAAAATTGAATGAAGTATGTGCATAACAATTTTTAGTAATTGGTAAAAGTTTCAATTTTCTGTCTTTCTTATTTCTGAAGTTATTACTAAATAACTAAAATTTATTTTTTGATAATATTTATTTCGGTAACCCTAGTAAGTTTGACGGTAATTTTCCTGATTTTTATTAATCAAAACCTTTTACGATGTTGAATTATTTAACCGTAAAATTTTCTTTCTTCAAAATATTTACCTGGTAATTTTCTATCTATGAACTAAGTTTCGTAAAAATTGTTTGAACTTATTAGGTATATTTCATATGCATTAATGTTCATAATTTTGTATAAAACTAATGTATTCTGTGAAAATATTAACTTTAAACTGTTATAAAAGAAAAACTTTATTTATGATTTTTGAGATTTTTTCAATACAGTTGGAAATATATATTATTATGTTTGTATTAAATTTTTAGATCTGAATATTAGGACATAAAAATTGTATGAATTAAAAACTTACAAAAAACGAGAAATTTCCAATACTTTCAAAGTATGTGTGTTCGCACCTCAAAATTAATTAATTTTTTTAAGACAGATTTGCATATACTATTTTTATTAGTTAGGAATCACATAATTTGTAAAACGCCAAATTAAGAGCGAATGATAAGCATATGTTCTCATGGCAGAGTAGAATAAAACAAAGCAGAAAAAAAAAAGAAACTCTTCAAAATGAGTTGTATTTACTTAAGCGTGGCTGCAATATTCAAATTCTAATCCTATAGCAACATCAATTATTGAACTGTTAATTGATATTGTGTAAACTCCTTGAGAAGATGTAAGTTTAAAAGTTTCTATGAGCACAAAACAAAAGGACACAATCAATGTTGATAATTTTGCAGTGTATATCATTCTCATAAATAATAATGGCCAATATTCTAACCAGTCAACTTCTTTTAAATGTAACATATTTCTTTTAATACTGTTTTTTTTTTTTTAATCTTCTTAGTTTGAACAATGAGTTGTAATTATGAAGACATTAATGGCATAAAGTTAACTAGTATAGAAAGTTATGTAATAAAAACTATTTTCAGGTTCTGACAAATAACCACCATAAACAGGTGTTATCATAAATGATGGCGAAATGACACTATTGAACTTACCGTGTGCCCTCAAATGTTAGAGTTTGGGTATATAACCAGTAAGTGATTTTCCTAACGTTTGTTTGTATTTGAAGTAACTTAACATCAATCTTATGATAAGCATTGACAGATAAGATCATAGAGTTCTATTGTAAGTCAAACTCAGTGAAGATCATTGAAAATAAAAGTAAAATTCTGCGATTTTAATGATCATTGAGTGTAACAACAATGGGGATTATGGTTAATTGAAAAACAGAGAAGTGAGACTCTAATAGTATTATTTGAAAATGTGTGGCACCAAATATGATGAGAGATGAATTTGACAATTAACTACGGGAATGATTATACTTAAGCTGGCTAAAAGCCTAAGAAGCCAAGAACACATAAAAAAAAATTCTTTATTTTTATAAAAATTAGATATGAACAATATATGAAAATAAACTAATAAAAGTGATACAATTATAATTCCACTTTTTCAAAGTTTTCTTGAACCTGAAAAATTTGATATAATTAATTTAAATTGTTTGTCCAACTTTAATTTTAATTATGTACAAAATACATTTTATGTCACCATATTCAACTTCTTTTAGTGAACATTAAAATAGATATTACTCTAAAGAGTGTCTCTGTATGATTTGACAAAAGCAATAAATTTTGTATGTTCAATAGTTTTTAACTATTTTAAAAAAAAATTATTCCTACAGTATTGTGCCATTATGTATAGTAATAATTATTATTACTATTTATGACTCAAATGTTCAAATTTGAAATTTTCTACTGAAGTTTTATAAAAAATTCAAAATAACCATTTTGTGAATCTAATTTTTAAAAAGCCGGACATACTTCGCACGATGGGTGTACTTCGCACGACGGGTGGTATTCTCTTGACGGGCGTATTAAATTTTAAAGAAACGATAAATCATTTCTTCAGTAAAACGATTCTGAA
>JAIPRM010013917.1:0-11075 GCA_025469315.1 Stegophylla sp. TES_Ste_2020
AATCAATATGATTATTTATAATATTATAGATAAAACTAATGTCGTTAACTAGCCGACGTTTTGATAAAGGTTCAAGACCACACTGTTTAGCTATTGTCGAAAGATCATTTGTTTGCAGTCCCAGTTTCGGTAGTTTTTCCTAGTTTTTGGAAAAGAAAAGAATATTTGGAACTTTGAAAAATCACGTTTTTAAAATACCACCGCAAACTAATTTCCGTTGTACAAAGTACCTGTGATAAACTCTAAGTTACTTGTATTTCTATGCTGCGAATAATCGTTTCCACAAATTATTGTAAAAATAAATAACTAAATAATCTTCACCGTGTGAGCAAAATATTTTGGTAAAAGACAATATTTTGAAAATGTCAATGTTTTAAAATCAAATTTTTTCATCGAGAGAATTAACAGTGGAATATAAAACAGGGTGATTAAAAAAAAAAAAAAAAAAATAGTTTTGCAATATTAATACACTATAATTTTTATGTAAAATCTTCTTGTGTGAACTGACGCTTTGCTAACAACCGTTTAAATTGAATAAATGATTTATCGTTTAATTTAACACATCCACCGAATCCCACCTGATGTGTGAAGAATACCCATAGCGCAAAGCACGTCCGGCATTTTTCACTTGTCGACCAACTATGTTCTTTTTATCGCACGCGATTCGGATAGAGTTTCTTTAAGTATCAATAGAAATCTTTTTTTTTTTAATTATGTGATACATCATTTTAATAATAATTTTGTGGATTTTAATTTAACACGGCTGCATATTTTAATGTCAAATCTTTTTTATTTATTTATTTTTTTAAATGATCAAGTAATATAATTTAATAAGTATGTATTACTTTTTTTCCTTTTATTGGACAGGAGAAAAAAAGGACCCAACTACATTGGATCTCTAAAATACACTTATTTAAATATTTCGACCTATGTAAATTGTACATTTTGTTCTTCTCCGCCGCGAATAGAGTTATTTGTATTTTTAATTTCATTATAGTGACAATTACTATGAATATAAAAAACGGCGATGGCGATGACGGTGATAATGTCGTTGAATAATTTTGTAAAATTTTTAAAAACTAAGCGTTTTGAAGCATCAAAATTTTATAGGTACGTTTCAATTTTAACGATAGGTCTTGGAAATGTTCCGAATACGAATCGATTGTTCGTAATTATAATCGAATGGTGTTCGAAACCTGCGTTTTTACGCATTATAATCACGTTCGTAAAAAGTCGTTCGGGAGAAAAAAAAATTCTGTCCGATTACAATTGAATTTCTGCGCGTCGGCGGGTAGCGCACATTAGTCGTGTTTAAAACTATATACAATTACAAAATACCGATCGTTCGTATTCGTAATTTATTTTGTTTTTTTGGTATTTTTTTTTCTCTCTCGCTACTTCTCCGCCGCCACCTCCCCCCCTCCCCACCCGGTTTCGCTGATTAATATGTAAACCGACAACGGTGTGAAACGATTGCGGGTTTTTTTTCGCCACGGGGAGAAGGGAATGAATCTATCTTTCGCGTTTTTTTTTTTTAATTTTGTCGCGCGTTTTTTTTTCTATATATTTATTTTACCCCGTCACAGACCGAACGGCTGCGAATGAATTTGTCACAATCAATTGTTATCACACGCGTAAGTGGTGTGCGCGCACATTGTTTTGTCTCGTTCGTGATTACGCACGACGAGCACAATCGGCTTCGCCAGATCGGTCGTTTTAATCGCGTTCGCGGGACTCGTGCGATAATTAAACAAAACATGCGAAAGCGATGGCACGGGGGGGGGGAAACAAAAAAACGAAACAAAATTCCACTGGATTACCGTTATATTGTCGGTTCGACGACAAACGGACGTCACTACGGTTCGCACACGGTTCGAATTGTTACCGATTTGAACCGAGTGCATCGACGCACAGCGATATTATTAAAAAATATATATTATATTATTCTGAGGACTGCTGGCGAGTTACTTTAGTCACTAAAATCCCCCTTTACTGCTTAAAGTCACTTTTAGTCACCTTTTCCAATAATAATTACCTCAAAATAAAGATAATTAGTTTTGCTGATGATACGTTAATATTTTAATAAGTGGTCCCACAAATAGTGTAGTATATGAATCAGCTACACATATATTAGAAAAAAAACATTCAATTGGTTCAAAAGTAATTTATTAGAACTAAATATAAATAAATCGAAACACATGTTTTTTGAAATTAATAATAAAAAAGGTATAATTCATTAATAATACACAGTTCAACTTGTAATAAATCATAAGCTTGTTACTGTGATACACTTGAACAAGTAGATTCAATTAAATACCTTGGGGTGATATTTGATAGAAATTTAAGGTGGACATCACATATAACTTATGTAACTTGTAATCTACGAAACTTATTTTATAAATTTAAATTACTAAGAGATATACTAAATTTAAAGATTCTGCATACAGTTTATTTTGCACTAATTCAATTTGTTCTAAGTTACGGTATCATTGTTTGGGGAAATGCATCCAAAATTGCCTTATATCCTCTAACTATAACATTAAATTCCCTATTATGGTTAATACTTAAAAAACCATATGACTTTCATGTTATTGATCTTTACACTACACTAAATGTCAGAAATTTAAATAGCTTATAACTGTTAAATATACTTAAATATATGTTTAATGTTGATTTGGAAAAGTATTCACCAAATCACTCATATTGTACTCGTTTAAAAAAAGACGTTGACTTAAATATTCCAGATAAAGAGTTTGATAGAAAAATGGTTATTAGTGTCGGTATTAGATTATGTAGTATGTTTAATATAAATTTAAAATTATATAAAAATAAATATATCTTTAATAAATATGTAAATAATCTTAGTTTAAATCTTGTTACATTATAAAATTGTATTCTTTCTTTCTCTCTTTGTTCTAAATTTAAACATTGTTTAATTGTATTACTATTATTTTTTTGTTATTTTTATTTTTATTATTTTTATCTAGGTATTAATATTTGTTTTTTCTGAACTTGCTGCACCCACCACAAGCTACGCTTTTGGGACAGCGTCAAAATGAAAATATTTAATTGTTTTAAATAATCTAATGTAATTGTATATTGACAATAAATAAATAAATAATAATAATAATAAAATATGAGTTATAACGAAGAGAATATAAACACAAGATAATATATTAGTAAAATTAAAGATGTAATATTTAAAAAAAGAAAGACAACTATGAGAAAGTAGAAAACAAAAAAGCAAATGTAATGTAAATTATTCTTATATATGGTTAGGTTACATGCTGCGAGGAGGGGATCAATAGGTAAACGAACTAAATAGTTTTTGGGACGAATGTAGAGTAAGTTTGTATAATTCGATTTGTATTGCATTTTTTATTTTTATTATGACATTTATTACCTCATACACACAAGCACGCACCCACACACGTACACATATATGGAATACCCAACATTATTAAATAACATTTTGTTAAATACATATTTATCGCCAATTATGATTATTATTATAATAGTATTTGAAGCTTTCGCTCAGAATCGTTATATCGCAGAAATGATTTATCGTTTCTTTAAAATTTAATACACCCAACAAGAGCTTCTCGCCCGTCGTGTGAAGTTTTATCATAATAAAAGTTCATTTATAGAAATACTACGCAATAATGTCGTCTTCTCTCTTGTAAATTTTCCAAATTGAGTTTTCGTAACCGTAAAAGGTCATAACCGGTATGGGGGTATACGTAAGAGATAAAACGTAGCGCTTTATTTTCTATACTAGTTCTGTTTCGTAGCTATTCGTTTTTTTCGTTTTCATTTTTTTTTTTTTCTTTGAAATATAAACCCTAAACTCTACTCATAAAAAACCATAACATTGCGGTGTGATTATTTACGGCCGTATGTTCACGTCGAACAAACGCCCTTTCACTATCCTCACCCTCGATATCGTGTTGATAAAACATCTCGATCCAAAAGTCGGATGCCGCCGATCTCTGCGGCCGACGACGTTTCGAAATTTTTATCGAACGTCCGAAGTTTTATCCGCGCGAACAACACGTCGTCGTAATAGTGTGTGTGCGTGTGCCGTGTAGGTGTATGTGTGTGTGTGTGTGAGTATATATATATATATATTTATAGTGCGTTATACAACACATCTATCGCTGCTGTCGCGGAGAGAAAACTTGGGAAAAACATCAGCGACTTTATTGGCGGCCGGACGTTACGACCGGCCAGGTACGCAACGCGCCACTAAAAATACGCGGCCGAGGTGGAATTCAACAAAGTTTAGCGGGGCTTACACGGCCTCGTATATCCGTGTATACACATACGTATTATACGCACACACACACACACACATATATATATATATATTAATAGTACACGAGTATAATACGAGTTTGACCGCCGCTGCGCTCGACTTTTAAATTACCGAAGAACAGAGTGTAATTTTAAAGCGACCGTACACGCACATTTATATATAGAACAGTGCTTTTCAACCTGGGGGTGGCGACGACCTTGTTGTTCGAAAACAAATCGTGGACATTATTATTGAATATTTTTTTTTTTTGTTTTTTTTTTATTATCAATTAATTTTTTTTTTTTTTTTTTTTTTTTTTTTTTATTCACATAATAAGTTTAATACTATTTTATAAAATATATATTTAAACAAAAAAAAAAAAAAAATTTTTATTTACTATACGTTTTAATAATTTATTTAAGTGAAACGTAATTCTAGTGTATATAATTGAGAAAAAAATTATTAATTATTTACTTGACATTTTTACATTACATTTAGGGGGACCATTGACAAAAAGTTTGAGAAGCACTGGTATAGAAGGCGTTTGCTTTTATTTATTTACTTTTTTTCTATTGCTCTAAATCGAAGTCACGTCTGCTATGAATTCAATTTTCACTATTCAGAATAAAACGCGTGACATTTTATTTCACTTCTTTATTGCTTTTTATGTATTTTAATGCTTTTTGTGGTATTACAGGCACTTTTAGATTCTGAATGAAGTGAAGAAGTTAGTGTTTTTACATTGATGTTTATTTTTTTTTATTTTTTGTATTTTTTTTTCTGTGTATTGTTTTTCTGAAATCAAGTTTCGATCAATAACTTTTTGAAACCTGATTCGCCTCTAGATTGTACTTTAAAGAGGTCATTTTTTGAATTTCCAATTCTTCAATGTTTTTTTTTTGAAAAAAACTACCCAAAATTTGACAAAAACGACTCGAAAACCATCATTTTTTGATCAGAATTTTATGATAATTTAAACATAGATAGAGAATAGTATAAGAACGATTTTGGCGCAAGAAAATTTTGAAAATGTGAAAAAAAATTTTGGACATTTTTTTTTTCTTATATTATTAACTTCCTTCATTCAGAATCGTTTTACTGAAGAAATGACTTATCGTTACCGTATATAAAACCGTGCTGAATAAAAAAAATAAATCAAAACAACAAACTTAATCATTTTTAAGTAACATTGTCTTGATAATAAACAGAAGCTCCGCTCAGATTCGTCTTATCGACGAAGAAATTATTTATCGTTTCTGTAAAATTCAATCCATCCACCAAGAACATCCCAGCCAAACGGCGAAGAATACCCACGGTGCGGAGTTTTTCCATTTTCTATTAAATTGTAATTTTTCCAAAACTAATGAGTAAAAAGGTGAATAATACGCTCGTCACATGCGTGTAATTCGGTGCGCAGTGTACTTATATTCGTCGAAAACCACGCGCGCAGTCGAGATTTGTATTGTAGGGGTGTTTTTGTTTTTGAGCGTTGATAAATTTCGTAGTGATTTTATCCGCCCCGGAACAAAACCCTGCAGCTGCACAGTTACGATTGCAATAAAAACTTTGAACATTTTTCAAAACGTATCACATCGCGTGACGTCACCGAGTAAAGTCAAATACAACGATTTTCAAAATTTATCACGTTTAAAGCCACGCGAAAAACTATCGTAAACGTACTAAGCCACCTCTCGTACAACGTCGCCTTTTCCCGGGCACAGATCCACGGGGATGGCGATAGGGGCGATAGGGGCTGCTTCCAGAAATCTTAATTTGCTTACTTAAAATGCTTAATGCGTGCAAAAATGTATTAACTTTATGCATATTTGGTCTGTTTTTGTCTTATCGTCCCATCCAAATTAAGGTCCTGGATTCGCCACTGCCCCTTCCTCGACAAATGAATAATATTAAGCATAATAATAATTTTATTACGTTTTGGTTATATCGGTCGATAACAACCCTAAAACATTGATTCCCCCTGAAAAGAATTTTAATGTCTCTGTACATAAATAAATTTCGGAACGTTTTTTTTTTTTTTTTTTTTTTTTTTTTATTGTTTTGTTATTTCTATGACATTCAATAATTTCATTTCAGATTCAGAGTAAAGAGTGAAGGAGCTACATACTATATAGATAATGGAGTTTTCACAATTATTTTCATTTTTTTTTTCTGTGTACATTTTTCGAATAGAAATACTTGACCAAAAGATTCGGCCAGCAACCTATTATCATCAAAACTCGGCTCTAAATGATACCTTAAAGAGGTAATTTTTCGAAATTTCCATTAGTCTTTCCGAAATTTAGAAAAACCTAACCTAAATTTATGAAGAACGCCTTTTTTTAATCCAAATTTACGTAAATTTAAATACAAATACTGTTTTTTGTTCACAATGATTTCTGAATAGTCATCTATGGTTTATAAAATATATAGATTTCGAACTGTTCTTAATTAAGCGATGGACACATGTGTTATAGTTAGGTTAGGTTAGGCTAACCTATAGTACATTTTTCTTCTCTTTTTTTTTTCCTTTTTTTATTTATTAGATAAAAAAAAAAAAAAAAAAATTAAAGTAAAGAGAAGTAAACTAAAGTAAAGTAATGTAATGTAAATTATAGTATAAACAAGAAAGACGGACATTTATTCGCACCACGAATATTCTTCGCTCTTCGGGTAGAATACTCTTGGTGGGTGTGTTGAAAATGACAACTATTGTATTGTTCATTGTTAACTTCCTTCGTTCAGAATCGTCTTATTGAAAAAATCATTTATCGTTTCTTTAAATTAATTCTCCACACCCACTAAGAGTATTATAATATGACTATTAAGTCGATCAACATTCAACACGCTGCATCGGTAGGACCCGCGATTTGAACAAAGTTTTTCTGAATATTTATCCGTTTTCATCCTCTCTACCCTCCCCTACAATCACTCTTAACAGAGGGGCGACTAATCTCCCGCTCAGATCCACTATACCGCCGCCGCAATATCCCACCGAATTATAATATTACAATTATTTATTCGCTCCTAAAATATATTATGTATACGTATAGATATTGTTGTACGCGAAAATTGAACTGGCAAAATTATAAAGTGGCAACCATTTGCGCGCCTCGTTCGGCCGGATATATATATATATATATATATACGCTCGCGTACGCACGCACATAGTCGTCGGCGTCGTTTACACCCACGCGCAAAACCCTAACAACCCCCGAAAACATCCCTTCGCCCCGGACGCCCCTGTGCGAACAGCGGCGGTCGCGGATGAGACTATCCCGCCAGTGTTTTGGGCGCCGTTTTTCGTTCCGACCGCGGGGGACGAGCGGCGGAAAGAGGTGGAAGGGATCGTAAATTTAACGATCCCGCGGAACAATCGGCCGTCGGTTTCGCAGCAATTACAGCAACGCTCGCTCGTCAAAAATTATAACCCGTCGTTCGACGCGGAATATACTCCCGAGCCCGAAATATTATCGTCGTCATAAGATAGCTGCAGCTATATAGTTGTTCGTGTATTATTATATGTATTAAATTTAATTCGACATCCGCCCGTCGACGAATCCCGCAGTTAAGAATTCCCTAACTGCGTCGTGGTGGGGGGGGGCACGGAGGAGGGTTATTGGATTGAAGTTTTTTCAAAAAAGCTGGGGCTCTCGAATAACGTCGAGGCTTAACGGTTCGCCGTTGACACGCAGTGGTGGTGATGAAGGAGGTGAGGATCATTTTGATCTTATGTTACGATCAGTTATTCTATAGATCCAAAATCACACCTAGATGGTACAAAATGTTGTAATACGACGGCGTTTCCAGAAAGAAAAAAATAAAAAAAAATAATAATAACAATAAACATTATTGTGAAATCATAAGCTTCTCTGCTCCGTTCAGAATCTAAAAATAAACATCATTGTGAAAATCTAATTATATTTTTAAATATGTAGTGAATTGGGTGATGAATGTTAATTCGTTTTTGTAACACTGTGGTAGTTAAATTTAAAAGACTTCAAAGACGGTGCTTATAACTCTTTGGCGGTTAGGCGCAGATTGATCCGACCTTTTTCATTGACCCTTTTTGAATCTAAGTAGGCTTTAACCGCACAAATCACGCTGGTGCAGTATTAATTCATTTTACATAATATATTGTTACAAAAAAAACAATATTTTGCCGCCCTTAAACTATCACCCTAATCACCGCCAACGGTTCTAGTCGTATAAAAATGTACCACGAGGAATGTAATAACAATAATAATTATCATCCGCGAGCATTTGTACCGGGGGAACAGTAAATATCAATAATATCGGTTAAAAGACGAGAGAGAGAGAGAGAAAAAAGGTAGATATAAAATCCGAAATTTATGTTTTGCACAGTCACAGTATCGTCGCGTATACATCACTAGGAGGTAACCATATCGGAGTAAATATTTTATTCTCGCTTCTCGGGATTTCGCCCGATTCAATATTTGCTAAACTCGAAAGGCGTTTTCGCAACGATATCCTTTTAAACTATTCAATAACACGGAGTCTTATGGGATAAAACGCGCTATTCATACACCTCATCGTCTCCACTGGCCGTCTCACTCTTTCCGACGTACGACCATATAGTCGCCGCTCTTTTCCACTCATAAAATCGTAATCGAGTTTGAATCCGTTTTACGTTTCGAAAATAAAATATGGATTTATTTAGCGTCTATTTCTGTAAATTCGGTACCGTGACACTCTGAGAGACTGTCGCTTATAACAGCGAACGTGTTATTAATATTATTTGTAACGAGATTCGTGAGTGTGCTTGTTTAAATAGTTATTTACGCTCTCGTATGTCATTATTATTATAATTAGAGTCAAGAAATGGATGACAAAAGAAATATTCCAAAAAAATACGCCGGAAAACGTGTCGAAACTATAACGTGAAAAATGATATTAATAATTTAATGTTGTTAGTAAATTCTGGACGAAGTGAAGAAACTAATGTTTTTATAATGATGTTTATTTTTTGTTTATTTTTTCTGTGAACACTATTTCGTATGGACTTACTAGTCCAAAATTCTCGATTAGTAAATTTTTACAACTTTAGCAACTTTAGTGACATAAACAGCTGGTTGATAAAGTTTTACTTCACAACACCGAATAATTATATCGTCTGCAAATATCATAATTTCATATCTCACGAAGAGCGAAATTTGTAATTTCGAAATATTTCAAATCGAGAAGTGACTAGTCTATTTTTTTTTTTTTTTTTTTTGCTTTTCGAATAAATGACGTACACTCGAATTTTCCTTATTATCGTCCGTGTAAAATAAACCGTCGTCGAAGAGCGAAAATCATCATGTGTACAAGTGTACACACGCGGCGCAGGGAGAGACGCACACGACGGGGATATTGTGAATTCCGTTCGTCGCGCGTAGAACTTTAAGGACACATTCCGAGTATTTACTTTTTAAAGTCGTATATGTGTGTAGCACTTTTACTCACATTTTATGTATACATATATATATATATATATATATCGGGTCTTAAGAGTTTTGCGTCTCGCCTTCCTCCCCCTTTCCTCCCACCACACCCCGTTGAAATATTTATCGAGATTTTCGGAAAATCTGCAAAAACGGTTTTCGCATAAACTCTCGACGGCGGCGCAGCGCATTATGTAAAAACGCGGAACGGAATTATTACAGACAACTCACTGTTCGGCTCACGGGTCGGCTCGGCACGATCGGGTTTAACATTTTTTTTTAAATTTTTTTTCGGGTCGTTTTTCCCGCGCGTAATAATTCAAAAACAATGATACGCGTTTGACGCGTTAATCCGGCGGACGGAGAACCGGCAAACAGTATGAGAGTAAGACGCAGCGGTGGTCGGTGAGAGGATGAAATTTTTAAATCTATGTTTTTCCCCGAAAACATTAATCAAGATTCTTTTGGATTTCTTTGGTTTTTTTTTTTTTTTTTTTTTTTTGGTGTTTTTACACTCGTCGTCGGGAATTAAAGTCTGCGAGTATAACGTCCCCCGGTTCGGGTTGCAAAAATTACGAGCGTTTAGTGGAGAAAAAAATAAATAAAATAGAAAACGTTTTGAAGAAAACGACGACATTAAACACTGTGAGCGAACCGTGATTGGCCCAAAACGTCAAAAACTTCTTCGAACGGATAGATTTTTTGAAATTCGCATTTTTTTACAGGATTTAAATAGCATAAAACGTGTCTTAGTCTTTAAAAAAATCATTTTAAGAATTTTCGCAAATTTGGTAAATTTTATAGGGTGTTTGGTATATTTTTAGAGCGTAAATGCAAACATATTTTTAAGTTGTATAGATGCAATAGTTCCTAGCTCTTATTAATGCACAACCAAATTGAAAAGTAGACATTTAAAACTATTCGAAGTCGCAAACAGTTGGTCAAATTGAATCCTGAAAATACTTTATTTTTGTTTTTACTAACACGGCGTAAAAATCAATGTAAATCAGTGTATGTACAAAAATCATTTGACAATACTGTGCGAGTCAATTATTGTATTAGAATATTAGGTATTTCACTTGATTCATGACGCGTCACAACATTTTATTATAATATGACTGAGGTGATTTTATTATAATGTTTAATTAACGAAGTATTTTTTTTTTTCAAATATTATACTAATAAGGAAACGTTTTGAAATTAAAATTCGGCGATTTAAGGGGAGCAAAAAAAAAAAAAATAATAAAATAAAATAAAAAAATATGATGGATAAGGTTAAACGGGGGTAAAATGTTGAAAAAAATAAATTATAATAATAAATAATGAAAAAAAAAAAAAAA
>JAIPRM010013918.1:0-11074 GCA_025469315.1 Stegophylla sp. TES_Ste_2020
AAACAAAAATATTTCTAAAAATTGAAATTCTAAAAGTTTTATTTTCTAAAACACAGTGTTTCTAAAACTTTGTGTTCTAAATCTCGGCATTCTAAAATATGACTTTCTAAAACCTGCCTCAATACCATATTTTCAATATGCAGAGTGAAAACGGACATTTTTTTTTACGATATTAGAGGTTCGTTATAAACATGGTTCATGGCGTAATGACTCTTCACTACACCGTGGTTATAACTAATAGGCAATAATCCTGATTTTTATAACGAAATTGATAAATAGCGATTAATAGTCACTTCGAAAGAGCTGTTGTCGGTTCTTTCATCATTATTATGCTAATACGTAGTAATAATTTAAACGACAACTTAGTCTATTTACTTACCACTGTTGTACCTCCGAATGGCGATGACTGATTAATAGATTTAATAATGTCCAACAATCCAACAATGCGGTAACCAATTAGCTAGTAAACGGATAAAAATTAGCACTGCATATAAAAATCAATTGGTCTATATGCCATCAGCCACAGCGTGCTTAATTCTTCTTTGTGTAGGTTACCTAGCTCTTCTTCATTTGTTCCCGTCTTATCGTCTGTCGAAGAACTAACATACAGTGCCCGTAGACGAGATCTTACTCGATTACAATACTTTGAAAATCGGTATGGTTGGCCACTCTGGTGGTTCTAACCGAGAGTGATAAACGTTTTTTAACAAGTTAGGAAGAAATACAAACCATAGATAATAATTACATGGAAATGACATTTGTCTTTGAAACGCGGTCTTGAAAGAGACTATCAGAGGATTCTTCTCTCCTTCATTAGTTAGGCGATTTGTTTATATTTTATTGTTTTATTTGATTTATTACCGTTCTGTAGGTGTAATATCATACGAAGAATACTACATACTACATACCATAAATACCACAATCAAGCACGTTACGGTTACTACTAGCATAAAAATATCAGCAAAGATCTGTCAATTTTACAATATGCAATGCGAATTTCTATCCATTTCCTTGGTAACTTATTACCGCCTCGTTTCAAATTATAAACTCTATGGATCAGCCTCGATATTTGGAGACACAGTGATATGTTAATCTACCAAATAGTCGTTAAAATTATTTTAACTTATTAATTATTATAATCATGAGGAGATGACCGAAACAGTCTGTAACAACTGCTCTTTTTCAAAGTTGGTATCAATCGCTGTTTAACAATTTCATTATAAATTAGAATTTTATAGTCTATTAATCATAACCACTGTGTAGAGCTGAAGAGTCATTACGCCGTGATTATAACGAACCTGTAACATTGCAGGAAAAAATTCCGCTTTTGCTCTGCAAATCAAAAATATACCTCGACTTGTTATGCAGCATAAGGACAATTTCGTTTGATAATATTGAAGGATATACATTAAAGGTGCAATACCATGGAGCGGTTTGGATTGGTAAACGGTTAATACCTACATATCTATTAACTTCTGGGGTCGGTCATAGAGTAATATTACTCTATAGGGTCGGTACACGATGTAGAGAAGATAAACTTGTAAAAATTCCCGGTGCAATTTTCGACGGCAATTTGATAGTATTGCGACCATATTTTTGATTTATTATAAAATCTTAGCTCTTTAATCATTATTGTCATTGATTAAATATATACAGATTATGACTAAGTAAATATTTATAGATAATAGGTATATAAAATAAAATAAAATTTTATCTACGTCATGGGTAAAATATTTTGTAAAAGAAAAACAAATTAGGTCGGTATAGTTTCTTGATTTTTCTATTTGAGAAAATTTAGTGAAATTTGATTTTATAGTATTGTTTCATTTTATGAATGTTAGGATTCAATAGGAAGAAAATACGAAAATAAAATACATTTAATATATATTAAAAAAGATTTGTTCACATGACGTATATCTATTAACGTTCACACTGTGAATGATATAGGTTATGAAAAAGTATACCTATTAAGTTACAAAACAGTTTTTATAGTAATAATAATGACATATTTATAATATAAGCAAGATATAATAAATAATATTCAAAAATATTATCATACTTAATATAAAACTATACTTCATATTATAGCACATATATATATTACAAAATGATCTAGATTGCTAGAGTCCTTATTCAATCCGTGTAAATACTTGAATCTGAATTACAAGCAAGTCAAAAATCAACTGTATCTTATCATCATGATTACATGGTGTGGTAGGAAGGTTAGGTGAGTAGGGTTTCAGGGTCTTTTGGGTCAGGGGGTTAGATAGTGGTTGTGATCAGGTCAGTGGGGGGAGGGTCAAGCAATGGCGACAAGTTTACATCCTTTGAAATAATGCGTATTTTGAGAAATGCTAAGTATAAAGTACTATTTAGAGCCGAATTTTGATACAAAATATGGCCTGATCGAGGCTTTTGGATCAATATTTTTATACGCAAAAGTGTTCACAGAGCGGGGAAAAAAAATAAACATCTTTGTAAATTCATAAGCTTCTGCGTTCTGCTTAGAATCTAAAAAAATTAAACATCACTGTAAACTTGATTTAGTTTCTAGTACTCAAAGGATAGGGGTAATTCTCAATTTTGTTCAACAAACGATTAACAAGACTCTATTGTATATTGCTAACTGTTATTATTTAATTTGTAATTACCCAAAAAAGTGACATTTTTCTTGGTTAGTTTCACTAAAACTACGGCAAGTACATTTTTCTGTACTGCATGTCAAAGGCATTTTAATAATTAATGGACATATTATATCGATACTCAACTATAGAAACAAATTTTAAACCTCATTAAAAATTACAAACAATTGTTAACATTACACTTATTAGCTTTTATACTATTAATTTCAGCGGAAGATCCTGTGGATGATCATGATTCATGGGAAGGGGTGAACTGACAAAAAATAGGGAAAATAAACATCAACTTTATTACTTTTTTTTTACTATTTTAAAGTTCGTAGGACTCATCGACTCCTCTAGTAGTTTGACGTATTATAAAATTATAAATCTTTGGTATATACTTTTCAATTGCATTGTTTTACTCACTTAATATCACATTTTGTTACAAGTTTGTACATTTGTATCATTTTATAGTTTTGTACTACAATTTTATAGTGTAAATTTGAATAATATATATGGATAAATGTATGCATATTTCGTAAGTTTTTAGTGCATATAATTCAGGGCAATATTTTCTTATATTATATAATGCATATTTCTAATGTTCTATTATTCTGTTCTATTATTCTAATTTCTAATATTCATCTAATTTTTAAATGTATTTTGATTAATTACTGGAATACACGAGAAAAAATGTCCAGAAAATATATTCGAACACTTTTAAAAAAAGTATTCAATGTAACAGCATACTATTATTAGCACGGCTATAGTTGAGAATTGAGATGAATAGATAATCATAGTAATTTTGTTATCGTTTATACATTTCACCTACTTGTAATGGTGGATTGTAACTTCAAGCTTTATCACTAGTTAGTCATCTAGTTTATTATAAATATCTATGTATTATAGTAACTTTTGTAATTGATGTAATTCGCTTTAAAACAAATATACTGTCATACTGATAAAATTACCATCTAAGTTAAATTTTTTATCTAAGTCTTCTAATTTTAATATAATTCTTACCTAAAGTATAATACTTAGAATTCACAATTTATATGCCAAGTAATAAAAATTATTTGTAAAATTGTTATTTATCAATTTAGGGTGATCCAACCTTTTGTAGTTTGCCGGCCAATTTACACTTTCATAAGCATACCGAGAGCCGCAAAAAAAAAAAAAAACCGGACATACTTTGCACCACGGATATTCTTCTCTTCTCTGGTCAGATATTCTTGGTTGGTTTGTGGAATATTAAAAAATCGATAAATCATTACTTCAATAAGACGATTCTGAACGAAAGAAGTTAATAATATAAAGATCAATAATGGTCATCATTTTCAACACACTTATCAAGAGTATCTGACGCGAAGAGTGAAGAATATTCGTGGTGCGGAGTATGTCCAGCTTTCATGCTTTTACTTTACTTTATTTTTTTTTTTTTATATAATAAATAAAAAAAGGAAATAAAATTTAATGAGAAAAAAATTTGTTTGAAAAATGTCCAAATTTTTTTTTCACATTTTAAAATTTTTCTAGCGCCAAAATGCTTTTCGTATTATTGTCTATCCATGTTTAAATTTTTATAAAGTTTGGCTAAAAAAAAAATGGTTTCCAAGAATTTTTTGTCAAATTTTGGATATTTTTTCCTCCAAAAAAATTGAAGAATTGAGAAATTCAAAAAATAACCTCTCTAAAGTACCAACTAGGGGAAAATTCGGTTTCCAAAAATTGCTGATCGAGACTTTGGACAAGTAGATCTATGCAAAAAATTGTTTACAGAAAAGAAATAATAAACCTTATTGTACATACAATAGCTTCTTCACTTCGTTTAGAATCTAATTAATTTTGTATTTTATTATTTTATCGTATATTATTAACTTCCTTCGTTCAGAATTGCCTTATTGAAGAAATTATTTATCGTTTCTTTAAAATTATACACACCCACCAAGAGTATCGGACCCGAGGAGTGAAGAATACCCATGGTTCGAAGTATGTCCGATTTTCTTGTCTATACTTTACTTTACTAAACATTTTACTTTACATTATTTTACCATACTTTACTTTTAGATTCTGAGCGAAGCCAAGAATGTATTGGTTTTACAAGTTTGTGTTTTCATTTTCGTTTGAATGGAAATAATTTTTCGAGTAGATATTCTGATCGAAAAGTTTTGATCAGTATATTATCTATAAATTGGAACTGTTGTTTAGTTGATACTTTTAAGAGGTCATTTTTCAAAATTCCCAATACTTTTTCTAAGTGCATGCATAGACTACCCAAAAGTTGACAAAAAACAGTAAAAAACGTCATCACCTGAAATTTGGTAAATTACCTGATAATTACCATGAGGCTGTAGTCGGACCGATCGGCGGTCAATTGACATTGGGTAATCGTCGGCCACACATGTACCGTAAAACGGGATAACACCTAATTGATTTTGTAATTCTTTCGAATTATTCTCAAAAAATTTGTTTAAAAATAGTTGTAATAGCTAATAATTGTGAAAGGATTTTTAGCAAGCTTAAAATAATAAAAAATGATCTACGATAAACTATTGGACTGGAGAAGTTAACATGCATAGTGATTTTATTGATTAAACACGAATTTACAATAAAAATTTCATATGAAGAAATAATTGATGAATTTACTACTTTTAAAGGAAGGAAAAACAATTTTAAATAATAATAGTTGTCTCACCGAATATTTACAAGTAATAGTAATTATACAAAACTACAAATTTTCTCATAAAAATGATTCTGAGCGGAGCTTCAGTAAATAATAAACAACAAGAATTTTCAGTTTTACATTGAGTATGTTTAATAGTAATTGTTAAATATTTAGATTCTATCTGAATTTCATCGAATTATGTATTGCTGAAGTTCACAAGATTTATTCAATATTACAATTGAAATAGGTAAAAGCTTGAATACATTTTCTATCTCTAAAAACAATAAATTGAATATATTGCGTAATAATTAGGAAGGTAAATCTGCCATTTTTATATTTATCTGTGTTTTTACAATGATGTTTAATTATTATTTTTTCTTTTTTTTCTGTGTACAACTTTTAGTATCGAAATACTTGTCCAAAAGTTTCGAACAATAACTTTTTGAAACCGGATTTTCCTCTGGATTGTACTTTAGAGAGGTCGTTTTTTGAATTTCTCAATTCTTCAACTTTTTTTTTTGGAAAAAACTACCCAAAATTTGACAAAAACGACTCGGAAACCATCATTTTTTGATTCGAACTATATGAAAATTTAAACATAAATAGAAAATAATATAAGAAAGATTTTGGCGCAAGAAAGTTTTGAAAATGTAAAAAAAAAATTTTGGACATTTTTCTAACATTTTTTTTCTAATTTATTTTTTATAATATTAACTTCCCTCGTTCAGAATCGTTTTATTGAAGAAATGATTTATCGTTTCTTTAAAATTCAATACACCTGTCAAGAGAATCCCGCCCATCGTGCGAAGTATGTCTGGCTTTTTTGTATTGAACGTCATTTGAGTCATAATTATGACATAAATAGCTTAATGAAAGTTATTAATTGCAGGACCAATATTCATGTAAACATTATTAACTATATCAGATGAAGAATTACAAACGGGGAATCATTTATTAAATGAAAATTTCTGCTGGACTAAAAATTTAATGTTTTATGAGGATTTGTTTTTTTTTAAATCATTATTTAACGTAAAATTAACCAGCTTCTATTTTTATAGTACCTAATACTTATTTAATATTTAAGCGGTTATAAAAAAAAGTTAATATACCTATAGAGATAATGAGATATTTTCTAGTTCATAATATAGTGTAATAACATAGTTCATAATATAAAGTGAGGATATCGTATATTTTAAATTCTGATTGGGACGATTTGTTCTTACAATGATGTTTATTTTTTATTCTTTTTTTCCTGTAAAAACTTTTTTGTACGGAAATAATTGTCTAAAAGTTTTGACTAAAAACTTTTGGAATCACAATTCGTCTATAGATGGTACTTGTAAGAGGTCATTTTTTGAAATTCTCAATTTCTTTCTCAAAATACAAAAATTTTTGTTTTACTTTTCTCAGTTAATCACAATTCGTCTATAGATGGTACTTGTAAGAGGTCATTTTTTGAAATTCTCAATTTCTTTCTCAAAATACAAAAATTTTTGTTTTACTTTTCTCAGTTAATAGTGAAATATAAAACTATATAATAAAACATAATTTTTTTTTTCTTGTTATAGTTCCTTATATACTTTATCTTTTAAAGTAAAATTGTCTTAAAAGAACTGATAATCCGCCCAGAATGGTCTTATTGAAGAAATTATTTATCATTTCTTTAAAATGCAATACCCCTCCCCCCTGCAAGAGTATCCCACTCAAGGAACAAATAATGCCCATGATGAGAGTAATGGAGCACGTTCGGTTTTTTCATCTGTTTTACTCTACTTTTGGTAATGGGTGAAAATTTCGAATCATTAGTCTTATTTAAATTTCATGAAAATCTCGTTTACCACATATTATACTCATTTTTCGGCATTTTTACCTTGTTTTTAGAAAAAATATTGCGTGTGTTTATAAATGACCTCTTTAAAGTACTATCGATAAACGATTTTTGATTTACAAAAATATCTGTATGAAATTTTTGGATTCTGAGCGGAGTGAAGAAGCTTATGATTTTACATTGTTGTTTATTTTTTCTCCATCTGTAAATACTTTCGTATTGAAATACTTGTTCAAAAGTTTCGACCAGCATCTTTTTAAACCAGAATTCTATTCTACATTCATATTAAATATATTATTATTTAGTGAACGCACTTAAATATTTATAATATTCTATTATTAAAAAACAAACATTTGAAATGTGTTTATTTTTGGGATTATCATTAAAATTATTAAATACGTTTGGTGGATCTTGTATCACTGAGCTCCTTCAGCTCCTTGTGCGAGTATTGGCCATTATATATCATGGTTCGTGGGTAGTATAATGTAGGTAATAAATTGAACACAAAGAAAGTTCAAGTCAAAAGAATTACTTACTTAAACATACAAATGCTACGGCTCGATTCTGTATCTCACAAAACTATTTTAAAACAAAAATAGGTATACAGTATATTAAATTAATTGAATTATATAATAATACAAGCCCGAATTTATGTACGTGTTAACCTTTATTTAAAATGCTTGGATTTTGTCATTTTTTTTTTTTTTTTATATTAGGGGAAGCTTATTAACATTTACATCGGAAAAATTCAGAAAAAGTAAAAATTTTACTATACTGTCTCCTTAGAGGGTAAAAGAATAAATCAGGGTGTTTTTATTATCTTAACGATTTTGTTGGCAATTTTAGGTTTGACAAACTCAAATGTACACCAGACATAGACAGTTTTGGTACAAATTCACGTTGAAAATATAAAAAAAATCCGATTATTTTTATAGTCGTTATATCCCCTAATTGTATTTCCGTGACTGATACAGTGATACCCCCTGAAATTACGTTAAATTTGAGAACGCGTTAACTGTTATTTAAAATTCTCGGATTTTTTCGAAATTTATTTTTTAAACGAAATCATTTATAATGGGAAAATTTAGAAAATCATTTTTATATGAGGCAAAGGTATCATTTTGCCCTCTCCAGGTATGCCAAACATATAAGTGAATTAAAATAAAGATTAGATATAGAGTGAAAATACGTAAAACATATTTTTATATTTTATACAAAACTAAACAATATTTTTCATTTAAATAATCACTTTTTTCAGGTTTTTCCTGTTGCAGTGTTTTATAATGTAGGTATTGACATATTTGATATTTTCAATGTTATCGCATTTTGATTAAGATGTCAATGAAATCACTATTGAGCTTACTGCTTACCATATTTAAATTGGATGTTCAAGACAAAGTACCTACAGTGAGTTCAATAGTACAAACAAAATTTCATTTTTATTAAGTGGAGACAAATAAATTTGATTACTTTAAGTACTTTACTTTACTTTTAGATTTTGAACGAAGTGAAATAGTAGATAACTTGATGGGCATACTTCTTAAAGGACACTGAATCAAATTATATCTCGTTGATATGATTTTTCAATCTTCAATATTGCAACAGTCACAGCAAAACCAAAATCACCAGGGGGGGGCATTTTTGGAAATTACAAAGCTTATTTAGTTTTGGTTGCAGAGAGCTTGAGAAAAAAATAATAGGTAGAGGATACATTGGCAATATTGGCATATTACATACTAAAATTTCCCCTCTCCTTCGTTTTTTTGGTTTTGCTTTAAATCCTGCAATATTAATAATAAGAAGACCGTATTAACGGGATACAATTTACCTTATGGTCCTTTAAGAGGTACGCCCATCCAGTTATCATAAATATTTTTACCGATTTTTATTTATTTATTTTTTTAATCTCCTCGGATTTTCCTAAAAAAATTCTTGGGAGCACTTACTGAACGTACCTCTTTAAGGACCTTACAGGCCCCCATACATGATCAAATAATTTGCGCAAATACTATGTTTGCACAAACATTTTGATCGTATATGGTATGGATGAAATAGATACGTAACAATTTAAAATCAAGCTTGCCGTTTTTGGTCGAGACAGAAAAATGTTGCGCAAACATAGTGGTTGTGTAAATGATTTAATCGTGTATGGAGCCTTCAACCAAATTGTATCCCGTTAATACGGTGTTTTTATCGTTAATATCGCTGTAGTTATAGTAAAATCAAAAAACCGAAGGGGGAGGGAGAATTTTAATATATTTTACACCGATTTACAGTGTACTTATTAGTCGTATGACGAGCGTTCTACGAATATAAATAAATATACTAGCTAATTATAAAAATATCCTATCCTCCTTCGACTTCCCTATATTGTTTAAAATACTTAGAATTAAAAGTGCATTTATTACAAAATAGTTGACAAAGGAAATCCACTAACCTTACACTTGACAGCGTATTATATACAAATTTATATCATAATATAATTTATAATTATTATTTTGTTAAATTTTTCTATGTAAAATAATAAATAAAGAATATAATATATTTATCGGAAGATTTTGACATCTTCCCCTCATGGTATAGATTTCACGGTGGATAAAATAATCACCGATTACACCATGGTAAAATATATATAGTGAAATTTTACAAAATATTGAATGATTTCGGATACATTGAGTTACTGATTGAAACTTTTAGACAAGTATTTCTAAACGAATAAATGTTCAGAGAAAGTATTAAATTAATATAAAATAATAGTTATTGTCAATATGTTGAACAATTGTTACTTAATAACAGAATAATTTAAGTGCAATTCATTATTTGTGTAAATGATCAAATAATAAGTTACGTAATGATTAGTATAAGTATCACCAAGTGGTCGAAAATTGACTAAAATAAGAAAATTAATTTATTTTTGTGTGTTTGTACTCTTATATATTATACTGCAGATAATATAATATACCTAAACATTGAACTAAAAATTATTTTGTTACTAACATTATCTACGAAAAACGAAAACCGATTTATTATATATTCTCTTACATCCAATGAATATTATATAAATAATTTCAAGTTATAATAAAATATAAACATCATAATAATATACTAAAGCGGCTCCAACTATCGTAAATCAATATGAATTCGCTATAATATATATTGTACTAATGTTTTTTGTGTTGTAAAAGTATTGAGAAATTTTAAATCTATGGAGGTATTGATCGACGCGTTTATTCTATATAAAAATGTGTTTACGAAAAGATAAAAAAAGCCGGACATATTACGGAAGACGAGTATTCTTCGCACCACAACTATTTTTCGCGCCTATGTTGTGAAGCACTTGATAGGTGTATTTAGAAAAAAATCTTTTAAAGAAACGATAGATCATTTATTCAATAAAACTATTCTGAGAAAAACTTCAAATACTACCTATATAATAATAATAATAATAATATATAATAATAATTAGCAATAAGGATATATTTAACAAAATTTTATTTAGTAATGTTGGGTATTCAATATTTGTGTGCGTGTGTGTATGTGTGTGTATGTTTGAGGTTATAAATATCTTAATAAAAATGAAAAAAAAAATAAATATCTATATTTATAAATTAATAAATTGTCAACTACTCAGTAATTAGTGTAATTGGCATTTTGGTCTTTTCAGGGAATTCTTGTTGAAATTATTTTTTTTTCCAATAATGGATACATCGAATAAAATTCACTACATTTTTTCAAATTTAAAGTAATAGTCCAGTATTATTAATTAGTAACAAAGTAATCCATGTCTATCTTTTAGATTCTGAACGTAGTAAAGAAGCTTATGTTTTTACAATGATGTTTATTTTTCTTTTTTTTTTTTTTCTTCCTCTGTGAACACTTTTTCGTATAGAACTACTGGTCCAAAAGTTTCGATCAGTAACTTTATAGATCCAAAATCGAACCCAGATGGTACTTTTGAGA
>JAIPRM010013919.1:0-11074 GCA_025469315.1 Stegophylla sp. TES_Ste_2020
TGGATTTG
Source organism: Stegophylla sp. TES_Ste_2020 (assembly GCA_025469315.1). Taxonomy (NCBI): domain Eukaryota; kingdom Metazoa; phylum Arthropoda; class Insecta; order Hemiptera; family Aphididae; genus Stegophylla; species Stegophylla sp. TES_Ste_2020. Next base: position 9 of record JAIPRM010013919.1, read on the forward strand.
TTTTTCTATAATAACTGATTTTCAATGACAAAATGTGTGTATCATTATCAATACACACGGCACAAATGAACTTGTTGATTGTGTATTGAAATTGATACACATGGCACTCTACGTGTTAATGTGTGTAGTATACGTAGATACTTCAATTTCCTATATTATAATGGTCGGGGTTCTTGAGGATAATAATATCACATATTTACATAATCTTATTGATATGATTGAGTATCAAGTACTTACATAATGAAACGTATTTATGAATCTTAGTAAAGACTATCATTGAATTTGAATAATTATTTCTTTTATAAATGTATGTAATAATTGAAATAATTTCAAATTTGTCGAAATCAGTCGATGCCGTAGTACAGAACAATTTAGGATGAACTATGAGTATAAAGTAAAAATGAGTTATTTTATTATTATAATTATATTATGAAGGTAAGCAAGCACACGTACAGTACTTAGGTAAAATACTGGTAGTACAGACTACTGATAGACCACATACTAAACTGCATTTTCACTTAGTAGGTCAACTACGAAATGAAAGTCCCAATAAACATTACATTTTTACATTTCTTAAAATAATAGTCAAAAAATAAAATAATAAATTGTTTTTATCATTTAGGTGACTGATGAACCTTAAAGAAACACGAAAAGTAGAAAAAAAACTGTGACAATTACACGTTTTCGTTAAGCACTTAGTAGTATTTAAAAATACCAAATATTTTCTTTCAGCAAAATATTCTTCATATTAGTGATCTATCTATATTCAAATATTCATAAATATAAGATTAAAAATGAGTAGTTTTAAAACCAAAAATTTTGGAAAAAATATTCAAAATTTGAAAAAAGACCTCTGTAGTGTACCATCTAGAGCCAAATCATTATTCAAAAATTGCTGATGGAAACTTTAGGACGAGTATTTCTATACGAGAAAATAATAATAAACATCATTGTAAAACACTAGCTTTTTCGCTCTATTCGAAGTCTAATAAATCAAAATGAATGACTTCGGCAATAGAGACGTTAACTCGCTCAATGTGTGTCAGACCCTCTGTAGTCTGTATAATATACGAGTGTCGTTACTCGTTAGAAAATGAAATATACGTGCACACGAATACACTCACGCGCGCACACAAACAGCGACGCGCTTATATACACACAAACACACCTGTGCGGGTGCTTAATGCGGTGTTCATTATTGCGGTTGTGTTACGCTCCCCGTCCGAAAGACTTGCAAAAGGCGCGTTGGTGACGGTGGTGCACGATGGTCTGTAAATCAATTTTAGCAGGCCGAAATTGATAATTTTCAATTTACAAAAATAAATTATTTTGATTATGCTGTAATATTGCATATTATGTCCTAAGTAAACAAAAAATATATCACTAAAAATAAGTTTTTGATTCAACAGTAGGTTAATTTTTATAACATATAATATAAATTTTGATTTTAATCGTATTTAGGAGCAATGAAACGTTAGAAATTATTTATTTTCCGTGAACAACAGATTAAAAATATTATTAGTTACAAATTACTTCAAAAAGGTAATAATTAACCACTCAAGAAAAATATATTCTTTCTAAAACCATACCTTACCTCGGAGAAATAATCCTGTATTATCGTAACCAAAATATAATTTTAGTTTAGGTATAATGTAGTCATTAAAAATTTAGTTGAAGTTTCCCATTATAAAATGATTGATAAAATATGTATATGACGTAGTTTATCAATCATTATATATATATATTGTCTACCATTATGTGGTATTTAAAGATTATGAGCAAATTAGTATTCAGTGTTATAAATAATTTAAACGCTGTACAAATTTATTGTTATGAAAAATTCAAGTGCCAGATTCCTTGATATTGTAAATATATGAAAATAACAGAAAAATTGTTTTTAGTTACGTTTTGCGTTTTTCGATTTATTTGTTTTTCGCTTGTGTTACATTAGAGTACATTACTGTTAACATTACTCATTACGGATTTATATGCAAATACATATATGTATATATTGGAATAAGCTTTTTGAAATCCCATGAGAATTGTCCCCGATTTAGATCATTCTTATTAAAATAATACTTTCTGATTTTGCATATTTATACTTTTATAGTGCATATTTTTAATCATAACACATATTTTTGTTCTGTCTTACATTTATATGTCCACAACCACATATAGATAAAATTACGACTGGTCCCTATCATCAAAATGGCATACCCATATTATGATACCATATAATATATATACTGACACAATTTTACATGTAAAAATAATACGCACGACGCTGACTGATCGCTTTCCAAGTTTTTGTTTCTAGTGATTTTTGATATAATTTTAATTATAAAAAACTTGAATATTTATAAATAAATACATACTTTGTGGCATATTACAGCATTTTTAAAAGCATATTTTTTGGATTTTTAGTGCACATATAAATCCGTTCTCCCTGGTCATAACGTTACAAAATCGTTTTGAAGCCCTGTTTATAATATTTATTAACACTGATAATAATTCCGTAACCGCGCATATATTTTTACACATTTGAATAAGCGTATAAAATATTGTAGTGCGCTAGGATCGCTGTATACAGACCTCTGTTGTGCTGCGCCGCGCCGTCCACTTGGACCCCAGATCCCGGGCGAGCAAATAGCAGCTCGTTCATTCGGCTCACACGACTTTCATCGTCGGACGTCCGCAGCGCCTCACTCCCGAATCAGCAAACAGACATAATATATAATAGGTACTACATACGGTGACAGTTTAAATGTTTTTTATATTTATGACTATAATCGTTTTCATATTTTCTACTTACCGTTTACCATTACGGCGTCGAAACGTCATACATAACACTCTACGTCTATCACAATATTATAATTTATAAGATAAATTATTGTTATTGTTACAGTTGCTGGTCAATGGCCGTCAGCAACCGTTAGCCGAGCCACGCAATAGCAGACACATTTTCCATATAGTCGTCTTACATCGCAGTCGGTGAGTTTATTTCAATCATAAGTTATAGGGCCTGGAAGTTCATGCATTCGCGTGTTTTTATACCGAATCAACCAGAAAGTCGCTAAATTGCATACGAATTTGAATTAATAAATCTACACAAATCCAAATATAAAGTTTTATTTTGCATATAATCGCATATTGTCAGGTTAATACATTTTTCAAAATGTCTTTGCTCACTGTATATTAGAATCATATACTCGTATATTTCATAACTGTCAAAATAAATTGCTTTTAAAATGCGTCTCGACTCTATAAATAAAATGCAAAATTTATTCATGGTTTTCCAAACGGGCTATACTGCAATATCGTTATTACATAACATTTTATTCGTATGTGTTTGACTGTGCGATTTAGACCGAACCATACACTGGGGTAACACTAGTATTTACGAGCACATTTGGCTCTCTGTGACACTAACTTAAATTTTAAGAATAATTTCGAAAAAAGAAATAACAATGAATGATATATCAGATGATTATTTAATTTATCAATTTTTTTGAGCGACAAGTACATACAAATTTCGATAGTTTTAATGCATAAACTTTCGAGGCCTATTAAGATAGTATAGTTTTACAGGTAGCGCGCGTCTTACTATAATTAGGTACTATAATATTAAGAAATCGGTAACGTAGGACGACTCTTATTTCCAGTAGCGGATTTAAAGGGAAAAGTCACAAGCGACTTAAGTTACAACAGGCCAAAATATTATGAACCAAATCGAGAAGAGCTTTGCTCCCTCTCACAGTTACTGATCACTGAACGTCTCATTGTAACCTTTTATTTATTAAATATAAATTGAAGTGTAATTTTTAATTGATGGCATAGGTAATTGGAGCATATTATCTAAACTAAATATATCATAATCAATATAAAATTTAGGTAGATATTAGTTAATTGAGGTAATAGCTCCCTCCCTTGAACTTATTATATATATAGACATTATAGGTACTAAGTACCCTATTAATTATTACAGCATTAAATTTACTTTTGGATAAATTTTAATTAACCCCCCCCCCTCACTTAAATATTTTATGAATCCGCTACTGGGCACGAATCTGATGAAACGCACTGTATTCCTGAACTAAAAGAAATTAAATTTTCTTGCTCGGTTTAATTGAAAAAAAACAACAGTGTCCAACGAAAATTACGTCATCGACCAATACGATTTCACAATTCAATTAAATTTCTTTTGACTCTTCAGTCATGTACGTTCAACAAGAACGTGTCACATTGTGGACTTAAGGATTAGATTTCGATTTATATATGACCGTAAGCTCATAGATATGACGCAGTTTATCGTGTTATTGTTTATTCTATACCGATCTTAAGTAAACAGTGCATGGCGTCAGGCTATACAAACATTTTACTCGTTGTAATTATTATTATTCGAGTTTCGTGATCGCTACTTATTTAATGATGTACTTAAAAAACAAGTGTGGTTATGAAGGAACTTCCCCTCTCCAATTAAAAAAAAGCCGGACATACTTCGCACGATGGGTGTTCTTCGCACGACGGGTGGGATTCTCTTGACGGGCGTATTAAATTTTAAAGAAACGATAAATCATTTCTTCAGTAAAACGATTCTAAACGAAGGAAGTTAATAATATAAGAAAAAAAAAATGTTCAAAAAATGTCCAAAATTTTTTTTCACATTTTCAAAATTTTCTTGCACCAAAATTTTTTTATAAGATTTTCTATCTATTTTTAAATTTTCATAAAATTCGGATCAAAAAATGATGGTTTCCGAGTCGTTTTTGTCAAATTTTGGGTAGTTTTTTCCAAAAAAAAAAAATTGAAGATGTGAGAAATTCAAAAAATGACCTCTCTAAAGTACAATCTAGAGGCAAATCCGTTTTCAAAAAGTTATTGATCGAAACTTTTAGACAAGTGTTTCTATACGAAAAGTTGTACACAGAAAATAATAAAAGAAAAAAAAAATAAACATCATTGTAAAAACACTAGCTTCTTCACTTCGCTCAGAATCTAAAAAAAACATCATATTTATTATTTAATATTATAAATATAATTAAATTATGACCTATCAGACATACGTAAATAAATTATAATATTTAACGCTTCAAACAGAAACTAAAACAAGCAATAAAATAATTTACGATGATAATTATTCAAATGAGCACTTAAATTATTATTTAAAAATATGTCAAATTTTTTTTTTTCTAAAATCATTATATGCATAAATTAATACTAATTACATACTTTTTTATAATAATAAACTATATATTTTTTTTAAATTAATTTAGTAAATATTGTAATATATAAAATGAAATCAATACATTTTATTTTTTCAGCAGTCGCAGCCAAGTCAATTATGTATTAAAGTTCCTCAGCATTATTTATGTATTTATATAATACTCCATTTACCACAGTATTCACTGACTCCAAGTAAAAATAATTTTTCATCACAGTCAATGCAAAGTGTAAACGTTAATAACTGTGAATATGTTAACATGTTTGATTTATGCAGACCTGTCACGAGAAATTTTTCGCCCTTCGGTAAACGTAATGCCACCCCTTCGGCCAAAAGCAAAATATACAGTACCTACACAGTACACAATTTTATCACGTTAACAGTTTCATTAATAATGATTTACAATTGAGCAAAGAAAGCTTAACAAATACTCTGCCATTTATATAGTCAAGGCCGAAATAATTAATTTAATAATTAGAGGTGAGTATCGGCTTGAGCCGATATTAAGAATATCGGAATATTAGATATCGGTTTTTTTTTTTTTTTTTACCGATATTTTTGGAGTCTAGTGTGTCTTTGAACTATGAAAAAAACATTCCAAATCTCATGACTTTTCAACAGATATATCGATTATTTTCAAAATCGGCTCATGGTTTTCGATTTAAAATATCGGATATCGGTTACAAATATCAGTTTATCGGATATCGGAAAAAATAACAGCATTTTTTTTCTTAAAAAAATACATTCTGAATTTATGTTGATAGTATATTTTACTGTTTTCTTCAAATTGCCAGTGGTTTTTCAGTACGTTTTTTCATGTCTTTTTCTGCAACCTAGTTAGGTTTGGCAAGAAGGCTGAACTTTTGGTCTACTATTATTATCCGAAAATGTAATAAAAATAAAAAAACATGATTGTATAACCAATACATTTTTATTGTTTCACTCAGAAATGAAACTGCTTATTATTTTTATTCCCTGAGTTCCAATTATTATAAAAAAAAGGACGTACTTCACTCCTTGGGTATTCTTTGCGCCTCTAGTGGAATACTTTTTGTGAGTGTATAAAATTTTAAAGAAATAATGAATAATATTTAAAAAAAAACGATTATGAGCGATGCTTCAGTTTATAGTTTTTATTATCAGCTTAAGTGTAGAGACGGAAACACATAGTGAGAATCTTTTGGTAAAAGTTAATGTAAACCGTAATTTGATGTAAAATTTTATAAATTTTGTATCGAAAAAAATCATTATTTGACTGAATTTTTTTATTGATTTCAAATTCCAGCCTTAAAGGTTTATTAACAAAAATGCTGATTGGCTTTTTTCGGGTTCAAGTGTCTGGTACCATTAGTTTTGAAGTTACGACTAAATTAATAATTTAAATCGATTTGATAATGAATTTTCATGAAATAGCGTACTTCAGAATAGATTAGGTTAATTAGGTCGAAAAGTTTTTCTATAGTTGTGGAAAAACGATAAAGAACTTCGAAAAATTACCTCTCTAAAGAGTATCATGGCATTAAAACTGAAGTACTGATAGAAATAAATAAAGAAAAAAAAGAAATGTCGTTGTAAAACAATTAATTTCTTTACGTCAATAGTACAATAATTACTTCAAATCAACTACAACCCGTCCAATGACAAAATCACTAAACTTTCACTGAATATTGATGAATATAAATTTGTTACCTGTTAATAAAACCATTATTGTTCTAATTTCTACAAATCCGTCATCCATAAATAAATTTGTTATCTTTTTACAAACAAGAAACATAAATAAATAAGAACTACTCTAAGAACAATTATTATTAATCAAAATTAATAATTTCAGAAAACCATTATTATAGTGCAGAATATGTGTTTTCATCTTACAGAATTTTTAATGTAAATTTCAAAGCATATTTAACTCATTTTTAGAGCATTAAATTCATATCGAATTTTATAAGCCGTATTCATCAAACAATACAAACCTTAAATACGATTTTCCGAAAAAATAAAATTTTTTTTGTGACAAACCGTTTGACTTTTTTTTTCAAATTCCCCTAGCCGTTAATTGGTCTCATTAGTTGTCATCTCTAAACTCTATTTAGTCCCCAAGTTACTGCATATTATAAATCTGACTGCGCGAAACACATTAATCGAATAATGACTATAATACTCGTCATATTATAATGATGTATTATGAAACACCGTTCGCGCAACACGTCTCTTATTGCGAGAAATATATGTTCATATTTCGTAAGTTTCCGCCAAACAATTAGTGATCCACACGTGTACATTTACATGACAGCGTGACGACGGCGGCATTGTATTGTACAATATCAAATGTTTCATTACGGAGAAGTAATCAAATTTTAAAGCACAATAACGTTATTAGACTATTTTTCCATTTGATTATCACATTTTCCGTATTTGTACTATTTACTATATTGTATAAACAATACACGTAGAGACGCATTATTAACAAATTGTGGAGATCGAAATTTAATTATTTCAAGAAACACTTACATTTCATTCATACTCAGTGGCGGAGTGGAAACGAAATTCGAACTAGGAAAAATAATTTTACGCTGGTCATTACTTGGTATCACATCTTTATTTTTTATTATTTTTATATGTATCATCAATATAACTATAGACTTTATATAGTTTGTTATTTTTTACGATATCAAAAAAGTAAAACGTAATAAAATATACGTTTATTTATTTTCCACTTCATTCTCTCTTTTTTATTATTGGCGACCACAATAATATCTATATATGGGACATTCCAGGTCAAATCACGTCGGTCTGACCCTTTGGGATTTTGATAATCAGTTGATTTTCTAGTTTATTTTGGACGAAAATAATACCCATAATTTTTGAAGATTTATCAATCAATTTTTTAGGTTACCATCATCTTGTATATTTTAAATTTGATTTAACACAAAGATGGACATTTTTAGAATTAATAGAATTGGAATCTAAAAATAGACGTTATAATCATATTTCCAAAACGGAACAAATAAAATAAATTTTTTTTCAACATTTTCAATTTTTTTTTTTAAAAAATCATATGATGAAATTAATATTTTATTATGATTTTAAATATTTAAATACCAAAAAAAAAAAAAAAAAGAAACCAAAACTATTTATTGGGTTAATGAAAAAAACCATAAAATAGTTCTAAATTCGAAAAAAAATTAGAAACTCAATCAAAAAAGTCTTAAATAAAAATAATTAATTATTTAAAGAAAACACTTTTCCGTATTTTTTAATAGGATTATTTTTTTTTTTTAATTACAATGTCACATAAATCCTCTACTCCGTGTCTAAAGTTTCGATATAAGCCACTCACCAGACGAGATTTTATTGTGCCTCGTAAAAAAACTAAAATTTTTTGAAAATGTTGAGAAAATAAAAATTTGCAACAAAGTCATTGTCTTATTCTAAAACCAGATGATAAATAAATGTTGAAAAATATTTCTACTCTTTATTAAGTAAAATAATAAAATATACATATATATGACAAATGTGAAGTATTTTCTTTCAGTAATTTATTATTTTTAATTAAAGACTTTTTTTTTATTGCATTTTGAACTATTTTCTGAAATTTAGAATTATTTTATTGTTTTTCGAATAACGTGGCCTGGACTCTATATCATAGGCTTTTTTTTTTTTTTTTTTTAAAGTCGAAGAAGTAAGATAATTGTAACATGATATAGTATAAACATATTACAAATATATAATGCGTTTAATGTCGTTATTTAATTAAAGTAAAGTCTATTTTATTTTATAGCATTTTCCCTTGCAACTTAGTTATTTTCATTTTTATTTATTCCCCTACTATTTTACTAATGTTCATATAATTTTCATAAGAATTTCGCCTAATTCTGGAGATCAATTAATGTTAGAACATCAAATCATCAATACGTATAATATCGTACTACATCAAATAATTATTTAATAAGAGCAGCACTTGCTATATTAATACGCTTTGTGTATGACGAAATCTATGAAACGCAAAGAAAAAATGTGCCTAGAACCTAAATATTTTTTATAGAATGAAAAATGTTATGCGAGTTCCTATTTTTTATCATGTAAACTAAAAACAAAAACTTATATTCAAACAAAGGGAATTTATTTTTAATGTTAGTTATAATATATGTTCAACATAATCAAATTTATAATCACCAGTGTTAGACTGATCACGGTAACGAGGCAGCGATCGTTCAAAGAGGCCTTTTTATAATTAAATATTGTGTGTAACATTGAATTTATGTATTTCATATGTTGTGTAATAAAATTATGTCTTCCGGTCGATTTTACATTTGCCTACTTGTCGGTTTTTACACACGCACATTGGTTAAAATGCAGTTTATGACTTTAATAATAATTTATCTTAACAAGTTTAGTAGTGTGAAGATTATGCGCAATATTATGATGATGTATACCATAAATAAATTAGAAAATGCATTTCGAATAAATAGCTTATTTTTGCTCTTTTTCTAACAGACACGTTTATCGTGAAGTCTGGGTGGAAGAGATAAATCGGAGGATTTACTCGTTTCGCACCCCTCTCATGTGGGAGGAATCGGCGTACACGACAGTCACGTCACCGCATAATTTAATAATGTAGTAGTATCTAGTACCATAAACATCATAATATACAAATGCTTTTGAAGTTAGACGTATCCGTCTTCTTATAGGCCACTAAACCTTATTCCGTTGTAAGACATAAAGAAAAATTTGAAAGCAACGACGCGCGACGGTTCTTCGCGTTTCGCAGAAATCGATTCTGAACGATGCTCGATGATTACATTACTAGTATCTGAGGGAATTCAAAACCCTCTGATAATAAAATAATAAGATACGGGTGAATGGTGACTGAGATTGATGATCAATATAAGTTTAGGAATAATAATTACAAAATAATCCATGACGATCAAAAAACCATAAATTAAAATGGGGCAAATTTAAGTAGCTAGATTTAACGTAATATTAACGTGTGGATTACGTACATCAATTAATTATATGATGATAGGGGTTCTTGACGATAATCACATCCCATTTTTACAAAATTAATTTGAAAAGATGTCAAGTAACTATATAATGATTTATGATACGTATTTAAGGATCTTAATATAGACTGTCATTGAATTTGAATAGTAATTTGTTTTATATGTATATTATGTAGGTTTATAATAATCGAAATAATCCCAAATTTGGCAAAATCATTAATGTCACGATATAGAATAAGGTAGGATCAGTGGCATATTTAGGGACAGGCTAAGTAGGCTGGAGCCTAGGGAGGCTTTCTTAAAGGAGGCGGCTTTTTTTTTCTTTTTTAAGAAATTAGATTTTTTTTTTTTTTTTGTGTTTATAATTTTTTATCTATTATTATTGTTTATACTTAAAATTATTATATATATATGATTTAAACATAAATATGAATCGTATTGAAAAAATTACAAGTATATAAGAATATTCTTGAATATTATATTATTTATTACGATTTCTATAGAAATTCTAAATTACCTGAATATTGTAATAATATGTATAATAAACAGGGATAAGACGTTATAGGAAGAAAGATTAGCAAAATATGCATAAAAACAATATTGTTTAATACAATAGTCGAAAAATAAAAATATATTATAAATCATAGCTTCTATTTGTTTACTAATTAGATAGATAGAGAACTAATTAAAAACAGTAGCGTATCTGACTTACTTTTATGGGGGGGGCGAACCAAAATCTTCTCAAAGAGAGCCTCAATTGAGCCAAATATGACTCAAATAATTTTTTTTTATTATTCATTGTAAGTTTTTAAATACTAAAATAATATATGATAATATTCATATGA